>JAOVVB010072072.1:0-13961 GCA_028570985.1 Heterobranchus longifilis
GGGGGGGGGGGGGGGGCTCTAACATGCCAGTGCCCAGGGGCCCATTGTCTCATAATCCACCCATGTGAATGAAAACAAGTCAGATAAAGAAATAAAAAGTGTCAGGCCAGTTTCAATTAGTGTGTCATCATGTAGAAGTCGTGACCAGATTTAAAGTGACGCTCTCTTGTGGAGACTGTGAAGGCAACATTAAAGTGTGACGTGTGGGTGGAGCTGGAGGTTCAGACCTGCTGTAGCAGCTCTGACTCTGTGATCGAGGAGTTGTTGCAAAGGATGCCACCAGTGGAAAACCATCGCAAGGAAGAAATGCGTGGAAATGCAGCCAAATGTGTTTTTTTTCATCCTATTTTTATTGTATCCAAATGATACTTTTACTTCCTCCAGAATCAAAACCTCAACTGTTTTTTGAGTCAGAATATTTCTTTTTTTTTAATGCTTCATAACCAGGTATGCATTTGCCTGTAGTTACATGGAGTTTTTATTTTTCAGATATCATTCGCTTGTCCTGGAGGTGAAGAAAGACTGAAAACAATGTCCGGCACTATGCTTTCTTCAGGAAACTTACTCTGAAGTTCTCTTTATGGCGTTTCAAAATGACAGACTCTAACTTGAGGAACGACAGCAACTATGGGATCTTTGTTGCTGAGGCTTTCAATGGATCTGTTCTGGACCAAATATTTCCAAACGACAGCATCACAGCATGCCCGAACTTCACAATGGACTCACAGGTCGTCGGGGTTGGGATCTTTCTCTCCGTTTTCATATTGGTTGCAATCGTTGGCAACATCTTAGTTATTCTGTCTGTGGTGTGCAATAAACATTTGCAGACTGTCACAAACTTCTTCATTGTCAACTTAGCCATGGCAGACCTGCTGTTGAGCATTATTGTGCTGCCTTTCTCTGCGTCTCTGGAGGTTCTCGGATGCTGGGTGTTTGGCCGGGTTTTCTGTAACATCTGGGCAGCGGTGGATGTGCTCTGCTGCACAGCGTCCATCCTCAGCCTCTGCGTCATCTCCATCGACCGGTACATAGGTGTTAAACACTGCCTCAAATACCCAACTATTATGACAGAGAAGAAGGCAGTGGCTGTTTTAGTGCTGGTGTGGGTGTCATCCACGGTGATCTCTGTGGGACCGCTCCTGGGGTGGAAGGAGCCGCCGCCGGTGGACGACAGAATCTGCAGCATCACAGAGGAGCCCGGCTACGCGCTCTTCTCCTCTCTCTTCTCTTTCTACCTCCCGCTCATGGTCATCCTCATCATGTATTTTCGGGTCTATGTGGTGGCCCGCAGGACTACTAAAAGCCTCGAAGCGGGCGTCAAACGAGAGAGAAATAAGTCGATGGAAGTGGTGCTCCGGATACACTGTCGCAGCGTGCTGGAGGACGCGCGTCCGACCAGCTCCAAAAGCAACAAAAACCACCCGTTTCGAAGTTCGCTGTCAGTGCGGCTGATGAAGTTCTCCAGGGAGAAAAAGGCTGCTAAAACCCTCGCTATCGTTGTGGGGATGTTCATCTTGTGTTGGCTGCCTTTTTTCTTCTTTCTGCCGATGGGTATGTCTTATAATAACTTTATATTTCTGCATAAAATGTGCCCCCAGTGCGTCTATTTCTAACATCAGGAGTACAGAAAAGAGGTGTCATAACTGCTGCCTGTCAAATGTGCTCCTATTAGTTTTTTCCCCTCCCCAATTATTCTTAAATACATCAAACTAACGACTTCTTTAAATGTCTAACACATTAAATGCCTATTTATGATTCAACTCTGATAATGTGGTAAATCGTTTGCAGTAATATGATGTTTTCTAGCGAAGCCTAATTGGTGTTAATGTGAGTAATTAATGCATTTGCGTCACTTTGAGTGATTCAACTTTTTCAGCCTGCAGCTCCTTCTGAGGACAGCGTAAATATACTGATGTCTGCCAGAATTAAACCAACAAACGGCAGTTTAAGAAAACCTACATCAAACATGTACCCTACAGTAAGATGTATGCATAACAGAAAAGACAATATGGCATATCCTGGATTTCATTCTCGGTTTATTTTAAGAACTATGCCAGGAATTGATCAAAACTATAGATTGTTGGGGGGGGGAATCAGCAAAGTGACCATTAATGTGGCATGTAAATTTTCTGCGAGCCTATCTTTTTCATATGGCTAATATCACATTTTTTAACAGAGCAGTCATAACAGCAGACATTCTTCACTAATGAGCACTCTAAACCTAAATGCTCCCAGCATCTTGCATCACAGCTGCCCACTCCAAGTACCATTTTCAGGGCTGTTTCACTAAGACTCATAAAAAATGATATATAAATATTTTTGTTTCATGGTCTAGCATTGGCAGCAGAAAAAAAGGCCACAGCTACATTATAGCATACAATTCTACCTGGGAGTCTTGAAAATATTACATTATTTATTTACACTGAAGAAAATAAATAAATAAGTAGGTGTTAATGTTAAGAACAGCTTCTAAACGGATCACAGTATTGAAAGGATGTGATATGGAAATTAGAATTAGACATGGATAATCACTAGATTGTTGTCATTATGCCATTATGGATTAATGCATAAATCAAACTGAAGAATGCAGCATGCATATGCAGCTGCACTGCTATCTGCACGATAGTATTCACACACACACACACACACACACACACACACACACACACACTTATGGTGGCCGCATACATTTCCTATAATTGATTGTGAGAGCCCTTAAGAACAAATGAGCAGCATCTTATCAGGTATAGCACTATACAGCTCTCTCATTGTGGCTGCCCCTCCAGATTTATTGGATCGAATTATTACGACAAAGCCTGCAGGGAGAGCTAACTGCTTTATTCACTCAATGGGAGTGAAAAGGGCAAGTTTATTTGTATCCAGAAGTCCAAGATAGATAATCCATCTCCTCTTGTGATTGAAAATTAGTTAAGAGAAGAAGGAATGAGTCCTAAAACCCGGAAATGAGTTAGCATTTTAGCACGTCTGGTTCCCTCGACTTGAAGTCAATAGGGTTTTTTGAATGTGTTTTTGGTTAGATGCCTGAAATAAGGTCTGTGGTTAACACAAGCTTAAAGCATTTTCACGTTTTGTTCTACGACATAAAATAGGTCTAAATATCCCGCTTGTGAATTTCAAAGCAAAAGGGGGTTGCTAACAAGTGGTTAAATGAGACGACAGATGTTGTCGAGGGCATTAAACGTCACCGACGGTGATGGTGACATGTGACATGTGACATGTGACGTGACCGTGGTTTATTCCGTTTATAGGATAATGTTAGATTTTTACTTCTGCCGATTGCATTTACGTTACTAAAATCCTAAAAGTGCTCATTTGTGAAGATTATCTTGCTGAACAAAACTTGTATGTATCATAAACTTCGAGCTTATTTTCTGTAATGCTCCAAAATGCGATGGAAAAATCACACTGGCGTTTTGTCGAAGGAACCAGGGAGATGCTAACTTCCTTTCTTCCTATAAGTTTAATTGTTAGTACAAATCAACAGGCCTACATTACATCACATACATTATCACTGCAACATTCTTGTATTGAGGCCAATATGAAAACATGTGCTTTGAGTTGATTAAGACAAACAATCTGTCACAATATCATTTTCATTAACACTGTCACATGATGCCTTTGTGATCGTATTATACAGCCTGCTTTTGGGAAACGTCACCCAGGATCTCAAGTCTGAAAGAGTCCACCATCCTCAGTGTGGCGCTCCTAAAAAATCAATATTCAAAGGAGAAAACAAAAGGGAGCTCTGCCAAAAGAAATAATTCTCTTACAGAAATAGGTCTGGTGATATCTTAAGTATTAAATTTATGATTCCGGGTAGATGGATGCCTCTCATCTGCATGATAAAAAATGTCAGAACAACAAAAACTAAACCATCTGTCTAATGGATGTGACTGTTAAAGCTGAATAAATCTCAGGACTCTTGGGAATTTAAGGACCTTGCTGGAAACCATCCGTCCTGCAGAATCCCCTCAGACATGTTGTTCGGAAATCTGACCCTGAACTTTGACCTCCCCGGAGGAAGTTTCAAACACAAAGTCCCCATAAGGATCAAAACAGTGTTGTTGTTATGGATTCCTCCCTGCTGTTTGTTTTCTCGATAACCGATTGAAGAGTGTGGAATAGTCACAACCTACAATTTGTAGCCGTGCTTACCCACACCGTGCTCGGTGAGGCAGACAGATTGATCGATGTTGGTACATTGTTGAGAGACATCATTAATGAGTAACCTTTTGCTGAGAGGCAGACATGTACTTTTAGCACCTCTTGCACCAATCAGGCCCTTTTCTCTGTGGTGATGCAAATCTAGACAAAGTAGTCTGACTCATCTGAAGCTCCAGAGAGGCCATAACACCATTTGCTTATATTAGTGCACCAGACTCATGAATACTAGAAACTGATGGAAAAAAGAGAAATAGCCTTTCAGAATTACTTCTCACACAGGGTTATACAAAGTTTCAAGTTTCTATATAGAGTTATTTTTTTAATATGAATTATTCAACAGTGTTATAATTGGATGGCTTTCCTTTACTGCATTTGTTGCTGACACAAATACAACCAAAGGCACACAGTCATAGTTGACTTTCTTTGTTTTAAAGGTATATTGTGTGTTCTATACTTAGGGATATTGAAAAAAATACACTTGATGTCAAAGAGATTACATTGTTGTGCAGTAAATGTATGAATAGAAAATTGGTAAGAAAATTGATTAATATCATAATAAATTCTAATGTTATTGCAGTTATGCTTAGATGGAATTAAATGATGCAGAGTCTTCAACCCATACAACTTACATTTGTGTGTGTACAGTATATTATACTTGTGCATCAATAACTCTACACCTGGTGATATCTATCTATTAATTGTCAACAAATCCCAAGAAAAGACCAAAACCAACAAGCCAAAGCCTGATATATCTTATTTCTCTGTGCCAGAGACCTCCACACATCCATGAGCCACACTGGTGCACTGGGTGATTATGATGCACATGGGCACTGTTTATTTTCAGTATAGTATAATCCTGCTGCTGTACGATACTAACACAGCACATTTGCAAAGCACAAATACACTTTACTACTGTTGGAGTACGATTTAGCAAGAAACGACAGTACAATTAAAGTATATAATCATGATCAGTTTTTCAAGATTTATGCCTTCAGTAATTCATTGTTGGTTTTGATCTGTTCATTGAATTTGTTGACAACAACAACAACAACAACAACAACAACAACAACAACAACAACAACACATTTATAGAATACCATTAGCCATATACTTTTAAGAATAGTTTAATATCTACGACCATAACAATAAGTCATTTGGTCAACATTGCTTACAATAAATCAGTGATGGAGGAAGTATTCAGATCCTTTACTTAAGTCAAGTACTAATACCACACTGTAAAATACTCAATTACAAGTAGAAAATAGAATAATTAAAAGGAAAAGCAGAACATCTTCACATTTGTAAAGCTGGAACCATGAAAAATGAATTAAATGATCAAAATAGTTACCAATTAATTATCTGTCAATCGACTAATTATTTCAGCAGTACTTAAATATACTGTTGGGTAGTTTAATCTACATCAAAACATAGATCTTTTTATATATACTCATATATATGCTTCTAATATTTTTTAGAAGTTCATCATATGTTTTGTATGCAAAAATCTTAATTAGTGAAGTAATTAGTAACTAAAGATGTCAGATAAATGAGTGGAGTAAAAAGTATATTTCCGGAGTAGAAGTATAAAGTGGCAGGGAAGGAAAATACTCAAGTAAAGTACCTCAGATTTGTACAGTACTTGAGTAAATGTACTTAAATTACACCACTGCTATAAATGCATACCAGTGGTTATGCAAGTATTGACTGAATTATAGCCTGGTCCTTGTGGCCATATGTTGAGGGCGAGTTTTAAAAAGCCAACAAAGGTTGATCTTCACCCAGAACATTACATGTCAAGGAGATGCTTCTCTAAGCTCTGTGACGGAGGACTGATCAGGTTTATGTCTGCTCACACAAAAGAGATGTCACAACATTTTGTCTGAGAATTTAGACATGTCTCCAGACTCCTTGATGGGCTTCAAAATGTATTCGAAGCACTAATTCATTCATTCATGTACGAGCCAATGTGAACCTCAAAAAACAAACAAACAAATACCCAGAAAAGATTTTAAATAGCAATCCCCTTGCAGACATTGGCCTTAAAAGATACCGTTTTCTAAAAAGGCAATAAAAGAAAAGCAAAAAATGCAAAAGATACGACCTGTTGTCATGGTGTTGTGGTCGTGCGTCAGAGTGGTGAATCACTAGCTGGTGATGTCATTTCAGTGAGAAGGATCAATGGAGAACATCACTTCCTTTAATCACTTTATGCACCTTAATCTGTCACCGTGTTGAGCCAGAACCGAGTCTTTTAACAGAGATGAAAGCAAAGTAACAGCCACGCAGATGTTACACAATACACAGGAAAAAAGTTACAAGTACGAGTGAGTACTCCCTTTTATTATACCGTGTTTTTTTTTTGTCTCTGAGTTAATGGTAGAATCAAGTGCACAGTATGTTGTTGGTAGCTGATGTCAAAACAGCATGAAACTATTACTTTGAAAATCACATACACGCTATTTGGACTATTTCCACATTGCAAAAATGGACTTCTGCAGCCAGGCAGTGCAGACTTGACATTAGCACTGTGACATGTTGCCTCCGTGTCCAGGGTCAACAACTGTGTTAAATCCAAGCCGGGGGAGACAAGAACAACTAGAAAGCAATAGGAAAAGGCAACATTCCATGAAAAACAGCATGTCATACCAAAATTGCCTTAGCAATGATAAAATGAACAAAGCATGCTAGGGCTTGGGTCGATAGTAAGCAGAAAGAAAACTGACCTTTTAACTCAAAACTTTAATGTTCTGATTCTGTATATGTAATAATGTTAAAATGCCTCAGTCCAAATGTTTTTTAAATGTCTTTATGCAATTAATGTCCTAGAAAAAGTCTTAGCTGTTCAGTTTTAATGCTCCATGATTATCCCAAAGAAAGCTGATAACAGGAATATTGAAAGTTGTCCATGGCAGGATTTTCCATCCATCCTACAGACACTAATGACAAAGACATTGTTTGAATAAACCTGTGCATAAGCAAAGGCAGTGCACTGCACATGCATTACACGTAGAATCTGTACTGCCACACTGCGTCTGTGCTGACTCATTCAAACACAAGACAAGGTGGATTTTCTACTTGATCTCCTCAGAGAAAGCATGGAAATATAAATCCCCTTTATGTTGTTAGCAGTCTGGTTAATGTAAGATAAATGTGCATCAATTAAAACATTCAAGAAATAATATAAGTACTTAGCACTAATAAGAAAATGTCTTATCACATATTCTACTCATAAAAAGAGTTGTGTCCACTGGAGCTTGTGGTTGAAACGTGCTCTGTAAATATCAAATATCTGTCCCCATTAATAAAAGTCCACAAAATGTCAGAACAAAAACAGCTACTGCTGCACAATAAATCATCACAAAATATACCCTACTGTCACAAGGATGAAAAATGCATATATGTAGCATAAGCATATTACTGCTTAGGGCTGGCGATGAATCAAATTTCATTTTTGATTACGATTTTGGCCTCCAATGATTATGAAAACAAGATAATTGAGATAAAACGATTATTGTGCCACATTCTGTTTCACAATGATGCTCTCGCTTTGTCTTGTGTTATAAATCCAGCGTACCAAAATGTTGAATATATGTTTAGGAATTTTCATTTTATTTTGGTCTAATTTATTTTTATTCATTATATTTGTGTTATATATTTAAATGTATATATTATTTTTTTATTCATCTAATTTTTCTTTTACTTTTTTCAGTTGAATTATATTTAAAGTTCAAGAAAATCTACTGTTAAAAAGACATTTAAGTCATTAAGTCCAACGAATGCTTGATGTTTCCAAAGTCAATGAGTAATAGTGTTAAATAAATTCAAAACAAATTGATTTATTAAGATCCAATTATTCCAATATTTTAAACTGATTAAAGGCCAGATTGGCAAAATGGCACACAGCATCCTATCGCCAAAATCATGATGTGATACTTAGCATTTATACATAAAACACAACAGAAATTCTCTCACTGTACCTACATTTTGCTTCAACTGTTCTTGATTTTGAAATAAACTTTGTGAAAATGTTCTTGAATGTTTAAAGGAACAATGAAAGCAGTCTTGTTTTGTGCATTGACTGTATGTTTACTATTTATCTATTTATGACAGTTTCTTTTGGATAGATGACTATGAGAAGCTTAAGTTGTGTTTCAGAAAGGGAACCTTTTTTGTGGCAGATTTAGTTTGCCAGGCCTGAGAGAGAAGGCAGAATCTTTAGTTTAAGACTGAGCTGTAGAAAACCTTTGGTATTGTAATGTGAATGTAATGATTCGTTTGAACACTGCAACAGAATTTTGTTTTGGTGTCTTGGAAACCCATGAGGGTTGGGCACTTTGTGTGCATGACAGAGAAATAAAGAAACCAATCAATCAATCAATCAATCAATCAATCAATCAATCAATCAATCAATCAATCAATCAATCAATCAATCAATCAATCGATTTACTCACAGATCTTCCTTGTGGCTCCATGTCCTTCTAGGTGCCTTCTTCCCGGCACTGAAACCATCCGATACCATCTTCAAGGTGATCTTCTGGCTGGGCTACTTCAACAGCTGCATCAACCCCATGATCTACCCCTGCTCCAGCAAAGAGTTCCAGCGGGCGTTCACTCGGCTCCTCAGGTGCCAGTGTCACCAAAGAAAGAGGGTCCTGCGTCGCTTCTATGACCAGAGGTGGCGGACGGCTGTCAAGGGAATGACAAGGGATCAGAGGGGAGACTGTACGCCCGGCTACACCGTGCACGAATCCTGCGGCAGCTCTTTGCTACGCAAGGGCCGCTCGATAAGTTTCAAGAGATGGAGTCTGTTTCCACCGCTGCAAAAATCTTCCTTCCAGCTCAAAGAGAAAGTGAACAATCTGTCAAATAAAATCAAGGGCGGGCCAGGAAAAGGAACCACACCTGCAGTGGGTCGGATTGATATAGTGGACACGGTGTCTATGGGGATTTACAACTCCTGTGAGCAGAGCAGTTACCAGTTTTATGATCTGGCAGACTGCTATGGCCTGAAAGAGACTGACATTTAGAGGGCCACCAGAGAAACTGTTATTTATTTTCAAAGGGCCATATTGGACCAACATGCAAGAGAGATTGTGAGAGGGCATCATTTTGTTTTCACACAATATCTGAGAATCAACGCTTGATTAAAGCCATGGACTAAGAATGATGGCTTGATCATAGCACAAACCTGACTAAAACTTTGTCTCAATCGCTCGTTCCCATCACGTTTTATTGAGATGAAACATCTTGTGAGCTGCTTAAAGCCACTTTTTGGAACACAGAAGTAGCCAACGTCCTGGACTTACGTTGGAAGCGCTGTGCATCGACATTACACAGGCCACAGTGGACAGGCACACTCACTTTCAGCAAGACATTTCACACAAGCCTCATTATTACTGCTTATTTCTTTTAAAGTCCTCCTCCAGACATGTTTTAAAGAGTGTAAAAAATACTCTGCTATGATTGATATTTGTTTAACATTGTGTAAAAGTAAAACTCTGAAAAGGGGCTGAAAGAACTTCTACTCTTCTCCCTCACTGAGAAATTCTGGATCTGGCCTCAAGCCCCGCCCACCAGTGCTGCCATAGTTACCCCATGGAATGCCCCAGCCAGAAGTTGACACGATTGGCTAATTAGATTTGTGATGTATGAAATCTTGGCTGTCTGAATCCGGAATTTACAGACTTTTTTAGTACACAGCAGTTTCAAGGCAAGAAAATAAAACATGGTTAAAAACTTGATTTTCACTGGAGGAGGTCTTTAAATTTTTATATCAGACAATCGCCATGTCTTCAACTATTAGCCAGCTGACACTATGTGATGACTGGTGACTGCTTAGTTTGATATTCATCTGATTGTAAAAAAAAAACAACAACAACATACAGCTGTAAAGGATTGAAATAAATATTCAGAAAACTCTTAACAGATCAAAATATGAGTTATAAGTGCAATTTGTTTTTATTGTTGTCAGAATGTCTGGATTTCATCAAATGTAATATGTCAGAATGAAATATGATTATTTCATCTTCCATTTTCTCTGTTTCGACAAGGCATTGTAAAGGCAAGAGGCCGGCTGAGAATAAAGATGCTGCACAGTATTTATTCTAACTGTTGGATTTGTAAGTTAACTTGGCATTGATATGTGCACTTGTTTGAATAAAAACCCATGTGTCCACTTGGCCCGCCTAACTGTAATTTGCATTGCCAAGTGAGTGCTAATGTGAAATGAACATTGTTTTTGTATTTTCTGATGTTGTTTATGTAAGATGAAAAGAGAAATAAAAAGGATAGAAAACAATTTAAGCCAATACCTCTGTTTTTCAGTTAAAGTATGAGGCACCCTGTGATTTGATTCATGATTAAAAGAAATCTGCCCCATCCAGCAGATGTCACTATTGTTTTGGTTGTTTTACTTCCTGCATCTTTTCACATTAAAGTCCTACGCATTTGGGAAGCAAAAAAAAAGTGTTTTTACTGGCAAAATAACAATGACATTGATGGAAATAAATCAATATCTGCATGTGTCGACAACAGGGTAGTGAGAATATGCTGAATTCAAAAGAGAGTGATCACATTCACATCAGGCTGGAGCTGCATGCAATGTAGAAAAACACAGAGGGAGAGACTCTATCAAGACTAATACATCTCAATTGCTTCCTGTTATTAGCCTCATTCCACTATGAGTTTACTTAAATGTTTCCTAGGGGAAAGTCAAACTGCTGAATTTGTACTGTTTTTTCATTTGTAATCATGACCAAAACAAACGCATGACAGAACAAAATCTCCACAAACAGAAAGAAAGTGATGAAAATAAAGAGTTGTTATTCACGGGCACCGTGTAAAGAACTGAAACACTGAATGGACAAAAACATACTTAGGGTTGGAAACCGAAAAAAACGAGAACCGATTAGAACCGAATCCAACTAACTTTAAATGGACTTATTTTAATTAAACAATAAAGTACGCTCTGAAATGAATTTTCTAAACATTTAACCTCTTTGTTTTTTCTACCTTATTGAAGAACCAGAATCGATAAGCAGAATCAGAATCCATAACATTCAAACGATACCCAAACCTAAACATACTCCCTACTACTAACTGCTGACAGTAAAAGCTAAAAGCACCAATTATTGCAAGTATATGGGGTGTATGAAAATATACAAAACCAATAAACAAAAAAACCCATAGCTTGTTGTCATGATCCAAATGCTCTTTGTTTTGGTATTTAACAAATGCCCTTTGAAACATTGTTCCATTTATTCTCACTCACCCTTCTGTCCCTCAAAAAGAAAACTCGAAACATCGACATAATTCAATCAACGGTATCTTCTAACTGGAGTGATAAAATTCACTGGTTCTCATTGCAATGTGTTGTCACATTTTCACAGTTCGCACAAAGAACCTGCCAAAAAATCAGCCACTGCCTTGACTCCTAATTGTGTATTGACAGCACTGGTACTTGTTTAAGAAAGATAGCCTTTGACTTTGGCTCAGAGCTAATAAACAGACTGCAGATAAACATCTAGGTTCATCTTTGCACAAAGCTGTCTGGTCCTTGACTATATTGAGTATGACTGTGCATTCTGGGAGACTGTGCGCCGCAGAACTCTGTGCCCTGCAGGATTAGATTATAAATTAAAGAAGAGTGAGGCAATAGCAGAAAATAATAATATATTTTCAAGGAGTTGCTAGGACTTCCAAAAACTTTTTTGTCAGTTGTCAGCAGATGTGATAGTGTGTTACCATGGAAACACAGCCATTAGCTCTATCTGAGATAGTCTGGGGAATCATAGGTCTATATGAAGACCATTTGAAAGTCTGATTTATATTATCACTTCGGAAAAACAATATTCCTGTATACAAATGAAAGATTACAATAGTGATTTACAAGCGCTGCACAACATCCCACCAATTTAGCATCTAGCATTAACTATGCTGTGGTGTTCCCAATAATTTATGTGATTTTGTGTAAAGTGCATTAGGGTTGGGTATCGATTCTGATTCCGATTCTGCTTATCGATTCCCAGTTTCGATTCCAAAAAGATAGATAAATAAATAAATAAATAAATAAATATGTAGTCAAATGTTCAGAAAACAAAAATATCTTTATTCTTTTCAGAGCTTACTTTGACTTTTATTCTTTAATTAAAATACATCAATTTAAAGTTAGTTGGATTCTGTTCTAAGCAGTTCTCATTTTTTAACGGGTACCCGGTTCTTGGCAATTTGCTATCGGTTCTAATCGGTTCTCAGTTCCCAATCCTATATCTCATGTGGAGTAAAACACCTATAGATGGCATCCTATTCGCCTAAACCAAACTGTTTAAAAAAAAAAAGTTTAATGTATTTTAGAAACATTTACATTGTATTCATAGTTTTATAGTTTGTGCAAGATAAAATCTTAATTTATTAAATGTCCACACATCAATTTAAGACCTTTTGTGCCATCATGCAGGAGGCATTGTGTATCCTTATGCCACAACATAATCCATAGTTTGCACTGCAGATTAGGAGCAACATGTTGAGAGTGACAGATTCAGAAATAGGACACATTTGGTTCATCTTTCTAAGATCATTTCACATGTGATGAGCATTTAAGTGTAAACACCTTAATGATTAATAATTAGAGATGTAATTTCTAGTCATTTCACATCAAACTTTTCAAATGCAATCTAAATGTTAAATTATCATTTTAGAATAAATTTAATTTTATGTCTTTAAAAATGAAGGCACCCTGAGGGCACAAATATACACCAGTGCACTCAATCATCCACCACCTGTCATTTTGTCACCACAGCTTGAGGTCTAATATTACTTTCTGTTATTTTTAGTACGATTAAACTGTGCAACCTCATTTCATATTCATATTTATTGAAAAGCAAAAACATGTAGTTCATACTAAACATCTATGCTGGTAGTGCGAGTCGTTGTCACGCCACAAACAGTTAAATTACATGAAATATTAAATTAGTAAAATTAGAGTGAAATATGCAGAATGTTAATAGTAATTTCATGAACATTATTAACATAACATTTAAGATTTGCAGAATGTTTTGGAGTCATAAATATTAATTAATTCCTATATAGATTTAAGCCATCAAAATATTATATGACAGAAATAAATAAAATAGGAAATAATCTGTCATTTTTTAAGTCCTGGGAGATATTTCATGAGGAAAGCTTAGGCACTAACCTTTGCTTATTGTAGTTTTAGAATTTCACTTTATTTCCACCTGAAGAAGCAAATTTGGACGGGTGACACTGAAATGATTATGCTTTGAGTTAAACCTGGCAAGAGAACATTGAAGGTGGCCAAGTATCTATATTTAAATTTTGAGTTACCGTTATTCATTAGTTTATTACCGCATGAGTTGTTTTCAAACGGCAAAAGGCTATATCAACACTGAATCACACAAGGCACAGCACTGCTGCTGTACTGCTCATTTTTCAGAGCATGCAACATTTCAGCTCATATCAGCAGCTGGCTAACAGCTGTCAAAATATCAGATTTTATATTCGTCACTGGGGTTTACTAGAAGTACACGTTGCTTGAAATATCTATAGAGGTGCAATTTACAGGGGTACTGTATTTAATTGGTTCTGATTTACCATCGTATTAAATAATTGACAAATTTGGATAATAACTGGTAATTTGCCATCTTGGTGGATCAAGTTGATTTCATGTATATTTGATTGGGTGAGGCTTTAGCAATGCTAACCAGGCCCTGTGTAGAGGCTTTAGCAATGCTAACCAGGTCCTGTGTAGAGGCTTTAGC
>JAOVVB010072091.1:0-13961 GCA_028570985.1 Heterobranchus longifilis
ATATGTCAAACCCCCCTGCAACCAAGCAGTGTGATATTTTTACACGGGGGCGCAGAAATACTAATAAAACAACTTTGCCAAGTCTGTCAGGTAGCAAAGAAGCTAATGTTAGCAACATGGCTGATATAGCAGAAGTTCTAAGCGAGCTGAAATCACTCCGGGCAGACTTTGGACAATATAAACACCCGTCTGACTGACATGGAAACTGAAACTCAATGGCTGCACTGGAATGCAAGGTAACAGAAGTAAAGTGAGATGTTTCCTCTAATGCAGCACGCATTGACAAAGCTGAACACCATATAGGCGATACAGAAGAAACAATGGAAAAAAAGGAAACGGCATTAGACTCGGCTATCAAGCGAATCGCATACTTCGAATCCAAAACCGATGGCCTGGAGAATCGGGGCAGGAGAAAGAACCTCTGGCTGTTTGGTATACGAGAGGGAGCTGAGGGCCAACAGTCACTCTTCGACTTCATCAACAGCATGTTACCACGATGGCTGGGGCTAAATCCTGACAGATCATTCACCCTGGAGCGGGTACATCATACATTAGCATCTGCGAGACCCAACCAAAACACAGCGATCCTCATTCGCTTCCTAAAGTTTCAGGAGAAGGAATTTGTCTACCGGGAAGCAAGGTGACAGGACATCACATATGATGGGGCCAAGATAACATTCGTGCAGGACCTCTCAGCAGAGACTGTTCGGATCCAGCGGGGATTTAACGCTGTTACAAAGCTGTTTGTTGACATCAATGCTTTCCGTGGATTTCAGCACAACCCCTGCAAGCTTAGAGTCCTGCACAATGGCAAGATTCATCTATTCCCAACACCACAGGAAGCTGAAAAGTTCTACAGAAGTATCTCAGAGCCAAAGTCATCTCCACAGGTATGTGCGCCGCTGACAGTTGCCACTTTGACAACCATAAACTTTGAACTCCAGCAGAAAAAACAGCTGATTAGCTGCAGGCGTCAGCTGATCATCGAAATATACAGTAGAAGAAAGTTCAAGAAATTTCAAAGTAAGCCTTTGTTGACGTGAGTTAAGTTACAGAGATAAATATGGTTCAGGTTTATGGGTATGTAGATGTGTGTATATGTATGCATATATACATATGTATATGCATATCTTCTTTTAAGTATGGCCGTTGAATTTTAATTTTGTCCAATATGTAAACCTGTTAAAAGTTTGCTTTTGTTTACATTTTCAATAGTTGAGGTTTGTAAGACCAGTGAATGTTATTTTTTACATGGTTAGTCTATATAATATTGTGTTCTAAAAGGAAGAAATTATTTTACAAAGTTGAAAGTGCATGGTTAAGGGGCACAAATTGTTCTATTGAGGATTTAGGTCAAGTTATGCTGACTAGTTGCTCCTCAAATGTTGTGGATCAACGTTCCCCAGGTTTCAACCCAAGGGGAGGGGTATGCATTTCAGTCGGGGAAATGCTAGGGTTGAGTGCTGTGTATTTGTTAATGTGTGTGTTTGGGGGGTGGAAGGTGGTCTGTATGTGTCCATGTGTATACTTGCATCACTTTCATAATTTTCTTACCTTTTTTTTTTTTCTCCTCTCTTTCTATTTACTTACATTATAATCTATCAATGATTTATGGAGCAAATAAATCAAAGTAGATTGGACACTAAAATTACAAGTTGGAATGTCCGGGGAATAAGAAAACTGGCCAAACTGAAACAAGTAATGAACAGGATAAAATATCTCAAATCTAGAATAGTTTTCCTACAAGAGTCACATTTCATTGCCTCAGACATACATTATTTGAGCAAAAGATGGCCAGGCCAGGTGTTTCATGCTTCATATAATACTCATGCAAGGGGTGTGGTTATACTCATACACAGATCAATACCATTTCAGGTCACAAAAATTATTCAAGATCCATTTGGAAGGTATATTATCGTGCAAGGTAATATTTTAACACAAAAACTAAATCTCATAAATGTATATGGCCCCAATGAGGACAACCCATATATTTTTTGAAAGACTATTTCTCACTGTGTCTGCCTTGGAGGGACTTTTAATTGTGCCCTTGATCCGGTATTGGATAGGTCCATCCAAACTGATGCGACACATGTACAAACTACAAAAACACTGACTAACTATATGAAGGATCTAAGATTAATTGAAATTTGGAGAACGCAGAATCCTAATGAAAGAGAATACTCTTATTATTCATGCTCATATAAAATTCACTCACGCATTGATTTTTTATTTTTTATTTCTATGGAACTACAGTCCAGTGTTAAAAACTGTTGGTACAATAGTATAGCGATCATGCAACAGTATCTATGGAAATTCATTTAGGTAGGCCCAAGCATTGCTCAAGATGGAGATTACAAGCTTATCTGTTACAGGATCCAGCCTTTGTTAAATTTGTGGCAAGCTGCATCAACAAATATTTCGAATTAAACACTGATGAAACAGCATTAGATGGGAAGCATTTAAAGCTTATATAAGAGGATAAATTATTAGTTATACAAGTTCTAAAACCAAATGATACAATCAAGAATTACGTTATATTTACAATAAACATTAGAAAACCAAATTAAAAAAGCTGAGAACGAAATTTATAAGGACAATGATCCTGGAAAATTACATAATCTTTCTGTCATGAGAGCCAGATATGATAAATTAACATCTGACAAAGTAGCTAAGAGTCTAATGTGGACTAAACAATATTATGACCAAGGGGAAAAAGCGGGTAAACTATTGGCCTGGAGGATAAAGAAAATGCAAGCAGAAAGAACAATCACTAGTGTAAAATCAATATCTGGCAACTTAACTACAGACCCATTAGAGATAAATAATAATTGTAGAGTCTTTTATAAGTTACTATACAAATCAGAATATACAGAAAACAGAGAAGACCAGAATGCGTTTCTAGACCAGTTACAATTTTGGACTATATCGGATGATGAAAAAACAACACTGGATAGCCCATTAACAACAGAGGAACTTTTTGAAGCTATAGGGGATATGAATAGAAATAAAGCACCAGGACCAGATGGACTACCAATTGAGTTTTATAAAACATTTAGAAAACAACTTGTTACACCACTTCTTGACATTTAATGAAGGAACAAATTCAAACAAATTCATTAAGATTAGCCTTAATAACCCTAATATTAAAACCAAACAAGCCCCCAATTGAATGCACATCTTACAGACCGATTAGTTTAATGGGAGGTGACACAAAAATATTATGTAAAGCACTTTCAAGAAGATTAGATAAGTATCTCCCTCAGTTGATTAATGGTGATCAACAAGGCTTTGTACAAAAAGGTTATCATAATGTTAGAATAATCTTGAATATACTCCATGAGAAGCATAATGCAACAGATACAGCAATGCTATCAGTAGATACCTGCCAAGCATTTGATCGGATAGAATGGGGCTACCTTTTTGATGTACTCCCAAGATTTGGGTTTGGCAAAATTTTTCTCAAATGGATCCGACTACTGTACACAAACCCAACTGTTGAGATCCTAACAAATAATACAATTTTGAGACCCTTTAGCCTACAGAGATCCACTCGACAAGGTTGCCGTTTGTCTCCACTGCTATTCACTTCGCAATTGAGCCTCTGGCCATGGCCGTATGAACACATACAGAAATATCAGGCATATAAGGGGGGATTGATCATCACATTGCCTTATTTGCAGATTATATAATATTTTTCTTGACAAAATTAAAAAATAGCATTCCTAATTTGATGAGATTAATTGAACATTTTGGAGGGTTTTCTGGATATAAAATTAACAACTCCAAATCAGTATTAATGTTGCTTAACAAGGAAGAAAGACACAATCCTATTGTCAATACCCCATTCACAACAACTACTGAAGGTTTTAGATATTTGGGTGTTAAAATAACTCCCTAACCCATCAAATTATGACCCCCTGCTAGAAAGAGTAACTGAAGCACTGAATTGCTGGTCTACCTTGCCTATATCTATGGTTGGATGAATAAATCTAATAAAAATGACTATTCTACCCCAATTTTTATATTATTTTCAAACACTCCCACTGCCGCTACCAAAGTTCTTTTATGATAAACTTAACAAATTATTTGGTTGATTCATTTGGAATGATAGGAATATCATATCTGCCTTATGAGAGGGGAGGGCTTCAACTTCCCAATCTTAGGTGGTATTATATGGCTGCCCAACTAACCTCAGCATCGTATTACTTCAGTACAGCAGCGCCCCCTACTTGGGTATGTATTGAACAAGAGTCCACCCCAGATCTGCCATTAAGTTCATATCTATACTCTTCAGACATTAAGACACTGAAAAGACATACAAAAAATAATTTTCTTAAAAAGACAATTTCAGTTTGGCATGCTGCACACAAACATATAGGTGATATGCCTATCAGTTCACTCCTATTTGGGATAATGAACAGTTTTCACCTGGCAAAAAGGATAGGGGATTTAGGTCATGGAATACAAAAGGTATTTGGAAAATAATGGATCTTTATGTGGATAGAGTTTTGCTTTCCTTTGATCAATTTTGCCAGAGATATCAAATACCTAAGAAACACTTCTTTAAATATCTGCAGTTAAAAAGCTTCATGTCTTCAAAATATGAACAGATAATGTGTCTACCACCTTTATCAAAACTTGAGGAAATTACACTTGGAAAATTAGAAGGGAAGGGACACGTATCTAAATATTACAGCATGCTAGTTGCACATAGTACTGAATCGACATTAGGTAAATTAAACGCTTGGAAAACGGATATACAAGAAGACATTGTTGAGATAGATTGGAATGATGCTTGTTTAAAAGCACAAAAACAAACAATAAATACAAGGTTTGAGGTTAATGAGAATGTACATAACTCCTGTTAAGCTCCATCATATGTCTGCTAATATTACAGATGTTTGCACTAAATGTTTGAATGAAAAAGGCAGTCTTTTTCATTGCTTATGGGAATGTGCAAAGATCCAAAACTTCTGGAAGGATGTTATAAAATGTTTGTCAGAGATGTTTGATGCCAAAGTCCCCTTAAATGCCAAACTGTGTGTGCTTGGAATATATCCAAAGAACTTTCTACAATCATCGAAACAGTGTACAATTCTGAACTTTGGACTTCTTCAAGCCAGGAGGGCTATCGCAGTATGTTGGAAGAGTATGGATGCTCCTACATTGAGAATGTGGATAAGGGAGCTCTCTAATTATATTGGACTGGAAAGACTAACGTACATTGCCAACAAAAAGACTTTATCAAGCTCTGGGAACCATACATGAATATAATGACAGATTAAAGTGCAAGATTCACTTGAAAATAATCTGTAAACATTGTGGGGAATTATTTTAATTTATTAAATGTATTTATGTTTTTATTTATTATTATTATTATTATTATTATTATTTGTTTTTTTTTTGTTTTTTTTTAAATATTATTTATTTTATTTTAATTTTTGTAATTTTTTATTAATTAATTAAATTATTTGTATCTGAATTGAAAATGGTGCAAATTAAGTGTATGTGTATGTATGTGGCAGTGTAATGCATACATAACTGTTGTACTGTTGTATTGTCACTGTATGTTCATGAAAAAAAAAGAAAATGACAATAAACATATTAAAAAAAAAAAAAAAGGTGTCAAGGCTAAGCAAAAGCCAGCAACATGCACCACCACCCCCCTGCAAAGTTATCAGAACCTCACACAAAAGTATAGTCCCAGGCGAACAAACCAGAGAAGCCCAAGAAGTAGTGCCCCTTCTGCGACAATGTTCAGCATTACTTCAATCAATGCTCAGCCTTCAAGAAAGTGAAGAAAACTTCACAAAGGACCAAAAAGTAGCCTGGATCAAAACCGGTAAGCGGTGCTGGAGATGTGGGAGAGACCACCTAGCAGCACAGTGTTACCTCAAGGCCAAATGTCAGCAGTGTAACCATACTCACCTGGAAGTTTTACATGATGTCAAGTCATCAACAGCTGCCAGATCAAAGATACCAGCTCCAGAAATCATCCAGCCAGTGACATACTACCTAGATCCCGCTTGGAGAAGTAGCTGTGTGCTGCTGAAGATGGTTAAGGTGTTCCTCTACAATGGTGAAAGGAGGATCGAAGCATATGCTATCCTGGATGACAGCAGAGTGCACAATCCTCCTCCACAGTGCTGCTAAAGAACTGAGACTTCAGGGACAGCGTGAGGACCTGGCACTGAGAACCATCTGTCAAGATATCAGGACAATGTCAGGAAGATCAGTCTCCTTCTCTGTGTCCTCTGCCATACATCCCCAGAAACAGTTCCAGATCCACAGAGCATTCACTGCTACAGGACGTGGCCTCTCCAAATATTCTCATCCCATTGACATCCTGCAGAAGACTTACAGTCACCTCAGAGGTCTGCCCCTCCACTCATTCAGTCAGGCACAACCGCTGCTGCTCATTACATCAGACTATCCTCATCTTGTCACTCCAGTTGAGCCGGTGCACTTAGGGCCTCTAGGTGGACCAGCTGCACTCAAGACGCGACTTGGTTGGACACTCCAAGGCCCTGCCAAAGTCCTTCTGCTCCAGTCCTCCACCCCTCAGTGCCTGCTCACCAACGTCCTGACTCTATCTGCTGAACTACTCAGTAATGTCACTAAACTCTGGCAGATGGATGTCCTACCTTACCGGAACGAGAAGATCATCCCACGCTTGAAGCAAAACACGGCAGCAGTCAGGATGCTGGAAGAGAAGACCATCAGAGTCGAAGTGGATGGGGTTCAATGGTATGCTATGCCCCTATTATGGAAGGAAGATGTTCCCCCTCTCCATTCACCTAAGGAGTCAGTGCTGGGTCACCTGCGTGGGACTGCAGGGAACTCCAAGGAACCTGTCAGAGCAGATACCTACAACCGCGAGATTAAGAAGCTGCTGGATGCTGGCTACGTCAACAAACTCACCCCTGCTGAAGTGCAAACCAGTGTCAACTCATGGCACATACCACACCACATGGTCCATCACAAAAGCAAGGATCACATTATGTTCAATTGTTCATTCACATGTCAAGCTGCCAGCCTGAATGAACACCTCACGTTAGGATCCACTCTACTTGGCGTGCTGCTCTGCTTCAGGGAGTATCCCATTGCAGTGAGCAGCGATATAAAGGGGATGTTTCACCATGTTCACCTCCAGCCCAAGGACAAAGCCCTTCCTCCATTTTCTCTGCAGAGACATGGATCACAGCACATCACCTGACATCTATGAGTGGCAGGTGCTGCCATTCGGCACAACGTGCAATCCATCCACCTTTGCTCTCAAAAGACATGTCCTGAATCACAGCAGCCCAGGTGAGGATACCCGCCACTCAATTGAGAACTGCTTCTATGTTGATAACCTCCTTCAGAGCTTCATCTCTGTACCAGAAGCCAAGCAACTTGTTAACAAGCTACAGCCGCTCCTTCTCTCAGTGGGTTCGAACTATGCCAGTGGGCTACCAATGTAACAAACATCATCGGTCACATGCTGCCAGGATCAAGATCACCAGATGGGGCTGATCCACCGGAGCGAGCTCTGGGGCTGCTGTACTGTACATCAGACACCATCACCGATCAGCTCTGTCACACTGAGCATCCTGATCCAACTATGCAGAGCATCTATCGTGTCCTAGCCAGACAGTATGATCTGCTTGGCTTGCTCATCCTCTACACCTCCCAAGCCAAAATGCTGGTGCAGCACCTCTGGAGTAAGAAAAAAGATTGGGATGACCCACAGCTGCCGGATGATCTACTCAGCTCCCTGACATCTCTCTTCCAAGATGCTACATTCATCCGGAGACAGACTTCTCAACCTGCACCCACAGCATTCTTTTCAGATGCATTTGGACAGTCGACAGGTAAAATCCAAGTGGCATTCCTAGCAGCAGGATGCCGAGTCGCCCCAGTCCGTCAGCAATCCATTCCCAGACTGGAGCTTTGAGCTGCTCACACTGATGCTGCTGTTCTGAAGAAGGAGCTCTTCCTCCCAATCTCCAGCATCACCCATTGGACTGACTCCACTACAGTGCTGAACTGGCTGCAGTCAGAATTTCGGCGCTATAAGGTGTACGTCGGCACCAGATTTGCGGACATCCAGGAGTTGATGGAGTATAGTCCCTGGCAGTATGTTAGCTCAAGAGACAACCCAGCTGACGACATAACCCGGGGACTGACTCTGTCACAGCTCCTTGGCCACAACTGCTGGACCACAGACCTCCATTCTTGAGGCAAAATTAATCATCCTGGCCTGCATCTCCAGACATCTCCTCATCTGATGATCCAGTTGAACTATGGAAAGCCAACTTCTGTGACTCCTGATCCATGCCTGCTTGATGCCAGCACCTTTAACAACTTCAGTGAACTGCTTGCAGCTTCTGTCCAAGCATGTCATGGGGCGGCCACAGCCTCAGATCCAACGGCCAATGACTACAAGCAAGCAGAACTGACGCTCTTCAGACAAGTACAGAGAGACTGTTTCCCAGAGGAATTCACTCTCCTTTCATCTCAGAAACCAGTATCATCAAGCAGCAGATTACTCACCTTGGCTCCTGAGTACGACCCCGAAGCCCAGATTATCTGTGTGGGGGGGCGGCTCCGTAGGTGTTATTCCCTCTGCCAAGATACCCTGTATCCAGTTGTGCTCGACCCCCATCATCATATCACCAAACTCATCATCCAGGACTTCAACAGCCAACTTGCCCACCCAGGACCTGAGAGAGTTTTTGCTGAGCTACGCAGATGGTTCTGGATCCTTTGTGGGAGAGAGGTCGTCTGCAAACACCAGTATATCTGTCCTGAATGCCGGAAATGGCGCAGCAACCCAGTCATCCCAAAAATGGCTGACCTTCCACCCTCCAGCTTATGGCTCCATCGCCCAGTATTCTATTCGACGGGTATGGATTGTTTCGGGCCTTACCTCATCAAGATTGGGCGGCACACAGAGAAAAGATTGAGCATAGTATTCAAGTGCCTAACAACTTATGCTGTACACCTTGATCTGCTAGCGAACATGGACACAGACTCGTTTCTGATGGCACTCCATCGCTTCATCACCAGACGAGGGAAGCCTTTTGAGCTGTTATCTGATCAAGGGACGAACTTCAGAGGTGGCAGCACGGAACTCAAGGAAGCCTTTCATTCACTTACCCCATCTCTGTAGTCACAACTCGCCAGTCGCAAATTCACTTTCGGTTTAATCCCCCCTTGCGCCACACTTTGGCGGTTCCTGGGAGCGTGAGATCCGCTCCATCAAATCGGCCCTACACACTACCCTGGGATCTCAGACCGTCACGGAGGAGGTCTTGAGAATGATCTTTGTCCAAGTGGAGGGCATCATCAACTCCAAGCCCCTGGGGTACACCTCATTGGATGTTGCAGACCCAGATGCGATGAGGTGGCCTGACCCATCAACCCCACAATTCATCTACCCAGACATTGAGCTCCTCAGCTGTCGCAGATGGAGGCAGTGCCAAGCCTAAGCTGATAAGTTCTGGATCCACTTCATCTGCCATCCCTCGAGACCCACTCCAAGTGACTACAAGGGATGGCCTAAGTGTTGGTACAATTGTCCTCGTCATTGATCAGCAGCTCCAGCGTGCCCTGTGGCCAGTTGGAAGGTTTACGGCAGACATTCCTGGTGCTGATGGCAGAGTACGGATCGCCCAGATTCAAGTCAGAGACAAGACTTACACACGGCGAGGTGCTTGGCTAATCAGACTCCCAGCACTTCCACAAGACACTCCTGGCTGACCTTTAACTGATTCAACTTTGCTCCACAAAGTTGGGGGCAGCTGTTGAAAAGGTCATCCATCCTACACTTTCCAGTACAGACATCCCACTTTAAAGCCCACTCAGTATTCACATGCACAGACCAATAAGAATATATAGCATTGTGCATTACATGCATGGCATTCACATGAACGGACAGTGGCAAGATCCCATCCACCAATCATAAGTTGCACATCATAACTCAACTCAGTGTACAGCACAGTCCCAAACTGAAGAAGAGGATTTCACTCACCGCTGCAGTTTTCTGGACTTTATTCCACATTATTCACCTGGTTTTCATCCTGTGCGTCCATGAGAAAGTGAGTACTCATTGTAGTAGTAGTTTCTCTGTTATTTGCATTTAGTTCGCGGTAGTCTGCGTCACTATTTTGATGTATATTCTTTGTATAGTGATGCCGCTCATTTCCCTGTGATTGCTCTTTACTCATTGTAATGCATATAATCCCAAATGTAATTTATGTTGTAATTATGCATGCTATGCATTTGGGATGTTATTTGTTTGTATTATGATAGCGCATTGACTGAGCGAACCATTAAAGGGACCGTCTTGCAATTCCGTAGCTCGCCCTATGTGTGTAGTATAGCAGTGGTAGTCTAATGTATATGAGCCTCGCTCTTTATTGACACTCCCTTACAGTTACCAGGACTGTATTTTCTTCATTTATTCGTCTTTGTACTGTTTATCATTGCATTTAATTAGTCTGGTATTGTGTATTTAATGCCATACCATTTATGTTTATTATTATTGCATATTATTAATGGCTGTACATTTTTCTGTTATCCTCTTTATTGTAGTAACCACACAAACTTCACTTCACAATTCACTTCTCAAAGAATAAATGAGTGGTATCTCAATGAGTGTGTGTGTGGACTGGTTTCATTAACCCACCATCTTACCTGTTCTTACTTAGCCTGTGGAGATTGCAAATATTACTAGAACCAGCACCTAAGGGTTCATTCATCCATCTGTCATCACAGAGGTCACACGTTTGGTGATCAGTAAATCCAAACCTGTTTTATATGTTGTGTGTTTGACCGTGAGTATGAAGTCAGCAGTAATGTTATAGCTGTGAACGTAGCAGTGCACATGTGTGCAGTTTAGCCTTTTTGTCTGTGAATAAGTTCCACCTGCTGATTAAAGTCTTCACCAACAAAAACTAGCTCTGAAGTTAGTGAAAAATGTGAAGTTCCATCTGCTGAGTAGTGAAAAATGTGCCAAAAACTAGTAGCACAGTGATAGATTCCCTGCCTACCTACACAAGGGCTGCAGGTTGGAGCCTCCGGCTTGGTCGGGCATCCATACAGGCACAATTGGCCATGTCTGCGGGTGGGAAGGGGTATATGTCCTGGTCGCTGCACTAGTGCCTCTTCTGGTCGGTCGGGGCGCCTGTTCAGAGGGGAAGGGAACTGGGGGGAATAGTGTGATCCTCCCATGCACTACGTCTTGCTGGTGAAACTCCTCGCTGTCAGGTGAAAAGAAGCATCTAGTAACTTCACGTGTCGGAGGAAGCATGTGCTAGTCTACAACTCTCCCCAGATTGGCAGAGGGGGTGGAGCAGAGTGGTGTGACAAAACAACCTGACCCTCAACACAAAAAAAACGAAGGAAGTTGTCATGGACTTTAGGAGGCACAAAACTGACCCCCCCGTCTTCATATAAATGGAGACTATGTGGAGAGTGTTTCCACCTTTAAGTTCTTGGGGACTTACATCTCAGAGGATCTAACATGGTCAGTAAACACAAGAAGGCCCAGCAACACCTCCACTTCCTGAGGGTCCTATGGTGGAATAAACTTGAGTCGAACCGGTTAGTGACGTTCTACCGCTCCACAGTTGAGAGTGTGCTGGTGTATGCCATTTCTGTGTGGTATGCTGGCTGTACAGTGGCTGACAGGAAGAGACTGCAGAGGGTGATTAGAAAAGCTGAGAAGGTAATTGGCTGCCTCTCCAGAGCTAAGGCAATCGTAAAAGACCACTTCCATCCTAACCACCACCTATTTAACCTACGCAATCTTACTTTATTTTATTTCTATTTTTATCGGTTTACTAGCACATTCATATACCGTCTATACTGTGAACATTTGCACATTCCTGTCAATATTCCCTGTATATATCCTCTAAACTATGAAGCTCTCATACAGAACATACTGTTTACTATTCCTACTGTAATATTATTTATTATTTATATTTTGGAGTTATTCACACCTTCTGCCTTTGGAGCTTTCTTCTCACTTGTACATATTTTTGCTTTTCTCTTGTTTTTTTGCTTCTATTTTTGTTTTGTGTATATTTTGTTTGTGTTGTTTCTTGCTATGCACCGTGACATCAAGTCAAATTCCTTGTACATGAAAACTACTTGGCAATAAATGATTCTGATTCTGATTCTAAAGCTTGGAAGAAAACATCAGGATGGTTTATTTGTTTAGTAATATTTGTAATTTATGTTTTCTGGTGGTAATAATAATAATAATAATAATAATAATAATAATAATGTAGCATTTTATTTGTATAGCGCTAAGACACTCAAAGGCACTTTACATAAAATAATGACAGAAAGTGTAAAAGGCAATAAAAAAGTAACTACAATATACAACAATGAGAAAAGGACAGGGGGCGGTGGGGATGATGGATGAAGGATCACACATTTAAAGCATATATTTAAATAGGTGGGTTTTGAGTGTGTTTTGTGCTGGCCATATTATTTATGCATGACACAATAATCAAAAAGTTCTTTAGTAACAGACATTTTACATTCAGACACATCTAACGTCACTCCCCTACACACTTATACAAAAACATTTTAATATACTCATATTATTATTATTATTATTATTATTATTATTAAATAAGGAATGCAACCACTACTACAACTTGTAACCAAACTTTATTTGAAACCCAAAGGTCAGGTTGTGTTTGAGATTCAGCACACATTCACACCCAGCAGTTGTTCTCTGCAGCCCGTGCAGTGACAGTCTGACTAACAGAGGGGTGGATTACTAAAGCGGGCAGGCAGAGCAGCAGCGCTCCGAAGGCCTCCGCTGTCACGCATAGACTTCCTGAATGTAAGAGTTCCAGATGTGCTTTTGGCATTTCCTGTCTAACATTCTCCAAGAACACACTCAGCCTCTCCTTACTGGTGCTTGCTACATCTTTCCAAGACACAGACCCGGCAGCCCACTCAGGAATAACACAGGCGTGTGTGTTCAGTAATGTATATCCATGATTATTTTACAAATTTACAAGGCAGGCATGTGCTTTTACAAGCAAACACTGATGAATGAATCCATGACATACTCAAAAAATGGTCACTCCTAAAAAGTCTGTGTACTGTCAGATGGAGTGGGAGGGTTGAGTTTCCCACACAGTCAGGTGGAGTCAGGGAAAAGCTCACAGCTTTGAGGTTTAGCGGGGTCAGCAGAGTTCTGTCATCAGTGTTTCCGCATGTACTGTCCTGTCCCCTGACATCAGAGTCCAAACAGGAAGCCTTACACTGGGCTGACACCACTCTTCAGGTTTTTAGAGAAAGGGTCAAACAGTCCCTGACTAGGACAACTCCCCCACCATAGAGAGACAACTGGATCTTTTTGTCCTTGTGTCTCATAATATCCAGTGACGTGATTGGAAAAATTGGCAGAGTAGTTTAATTTTGGATTGTTTATAAGATGAGTAACCTTGCGTGAGTCCTCAAAACTTGCACTTATTCTCAGGGTTACATGTGCAATCCACCACGCCAAATATAGCAGCACTGCTGCACCGCTAACCTGCCCTGACTCAGTAATACTTATTTGAGTCCATTACTGCCTCTTTGAAGCCAAAGCATTCGTTCTGCTGCAAAGTTACATCATTTGTCCAGATGATGTAACTCAAGTCAATGTTATAACGCCACCATAAGGTTGACATTTGTGGTTTTGAGTGAAGTGTCTCAACAACTATTGAATTGGATCCCCTAACTTTTAATCTATTTAATACTTTGGTTTATGACCAAATATCTGCAAAACTAATGACATTCGCCTGTACTTTGTTTGGTACGTTTTTTTAGATCGAGGAAGAGGCCACAGAAACCGCTTCAGCTCGCCCCCTGGTCCAGAAATGTAGGAAAAAAAAAACTCAAATCAACAGGCTGAATTTCTCTAAGTGTCATGACACGTAGAAAATATCTCAAAGTGCTCCTGTTACTAT
>JAOVVB010072111.1:0-13961 GCA_028570985.1 Heterobranchus longifilis
CATCATTCAATGAGATCAGATAGAAAGATCAGGAAGCCGCAAATAAGAAATAATGGAGTGAAATATCATGATGTGATGGCATGGCGCAAAGCACATTGAGATGTTTGAGATGTCGATTCAGGATAAAAGTAATTACAGATTAATCCATTTCCCCTCCCAACCTGTTCCCAGCTCAGTTCCAGCTTAATCCTAGCTCACCTCCAGCCGCTGGGAGTCTCCTCTCCTCCTCCTGTTTTCTGACAGGTTGTGTCTAGATTCAACTGTAAACACACCCATTCATTCATGTGCAGGGTGTTACCATGATGTAGTACTTCCTTCACAAAAACAAATAATTTCATTACATTTAAATGTAAATTAATTTAATTCCAGCCAGGACCTGGCTGGGGCCCAACACTGAGGTATGAGAAATTATAGATGGCTTGATATGTATCTGACAACCAGTTTAAATGTCTATTAAAAGTGCATTTTCAACACTCACTCTTTCAACACCACCATATTTGTCATTTGTTCCTACTCTCTAATATGACCCATACAAGCGTTCACTAAAATAACACCCCTAGCGGTCAAAGTAATTATGACACATATGAGTGTTTTTCATCCTCATACCTAAGTGTTATGTTTTTAAACATGCCGTTAACGATATAAAATGGATGTTGTTTCGGTAGGTTTAGGTTTAGGCAACAAAACAACTTGGTAGGGTCGTGGTTTGGTTTAGGTTCAAATCAGTATATTTGTTAAATTAAATAACTTCCGTGTATATGCAGATGTAGTTCCGGTTGTTACGTTGAGTTAAAAATAACGCAATGTTTGATTTTATTTTCCAACGGGACATGAACACCAGTCTCCTGGGTGAAAGTCTTGTTTGTTGGGTTAGGGTTAGGGTTAGGGTTAGGGGTTAGGGTTTGTTTTGTTATTGTTTGTTTGACCCATCCACCACCCCTTCCACTAAACTAAGATGATCAGTATGGTAGACATTACTTGCTTAACTCCAACATGTTAGCATTGTCAATATGAGCATGTTTGAATGATGATATTAGCATTTAGATCAACATACAGCATCACAGAGTTGCTGGCATGGCTGTAGACTCTTACTCTGCGTTCAGACCAAATGTGAAATTTTGCTTTGCATCGCGCTACTCGCTCAAATTTGATCACAAGATCATATTGTGATCATTTGTGTTTATTTCCTCCCACCGGTGCAGAGCTGTAAGCACCAACAACGTTTCTTTCCGTCATCAACAATGGCTGAAATACCAACTATTGCTGCTTGTTGTGGAAGTCCCTAATACGTCTGAAAACCAAGCGTTGTGTCTGGATTCATAACACCATCCAGAGGAACACAAAGCTCAGTGAATTTCACTACTTTGTTCAAGAAGTAACATTACGTTGGGAAGACTGTCGGTTCCAGCGCTACTTGCAGTACAGATTATGATTTTTAATTGCAATAAATGAATAAAAATGGTAAATGGACTGTACTTATATAGCACTTTTCTAGTCATTCACCCATTCACACCACATTCATTCACACAGGAGGATGGCAGAGGTTACCATGCAAGGTACATGCTCACCAGGGGATATAAACAATTTATATAAACAAGCAATTTGTGGTTCAGTATCTTGCCCAAGGATACTTCGACATGTAGACTTCAGGAGCTGGGGATCGATCTACCGACCTTCCAGTTAGTGGACGACCGCTATACACTGAGCCACAGCCACCCCAAAAGTATGCCGAAATGACTACAGCATGATGAAAATTTGTAAAAAGTCTGAATTTATGCATTATCATGTCTTCACACAAGACAACAAGTACAACACTTTTAAAGTTCAGATCCATCAGGGCTGTACTATGTAGGAGAATCTCAAGGCTGATATGCTTTTGCCACATGGTGGCACTAATTTTGTGTGTTTGCATCGTTGGCGTTGCCTCCTTCACGTTTTTGTATTGACTTTGTATGTAATCGCGCCCTCACACTGTAAGCACTGAGGAGCCTAGGGGCCCTAGAGGCCAGCACACTCTTTAAAACCAAAAGGGCCCTCTCATTGTAAGCGCTGACGGTTCTGGGGGGCCCTAGTGGTGAGCTCACATTTTAAACACCAAGGGGCCCGGGGGCCCTCACATTGTAAGTGATGAGGGGTCTGAGGGGCCCTAGTACTTAGCTCATGCTATAAGCACCCAGGCGCTTAGTGGTCAGCTTTGGCTGTACACAATGAGGGCCCTAGCATTCAACTTCCTTCGGAAGTTTTGGGCCACGCACCACATGCGGTCTGAAGCTTGGAGGTCCCCTGGTAATCTCAGGGCATCTGGGGCACTGGCCCCACTGGCCTGGTCCATAATCCAGCCATGTAACTGTGGTTTTATTAAACAGAATTGCTTTTCTGTTTATTTGAATACAGTCAACATGATGCACTTACACACTTAGTGGCTGCTTAGCTTGTATGGCTGAAGCTTTCAAAGCTTGTACAACAGCTTCTTTCACGCAGATATCAGTGGTGTCAGCTTGGAGATTAAGGCATAAAAGATTTTGCGCCTGTCACTCTGGCTCGCATGTTCCGCAAAGACTCAAATACACATCTGCATTTATCCAAACGACAACGCAGCTCCTCGCTCTCTCGGTCGCCTTCTGAAGACAGCCTTTACACGTGGATGCCCCGCGTTTTGCACGACCACCTGCCTTCTCTACCCTTTCAGCAACCTATCTGTTGTAATTGCTTTTTTCCCTATTTGCCTTGTCAAAACAATTTCTCAGCCATTTGCCCTTGCAAGAAATTAACAGGGAGACAACTCATTTATAACCAAGAGCAGTAATTATTTGCTGGGAGCGTTTGTAAAAACGGAACATGTTTGCTATTCTGTGTAATTGTTATTTTCTTTTTAATTGTTTCCTGAAATTGGCAAAATTAATTAATTACAGTCCTCCAGCAGTCAGATTGCCACCATGATGTCTGATTCCCTGCTGTGGATATTACATTTGTCTGACTTGTTGCAGTATAAAAATAGGCCTACAAAGCATCCATATTTACAAACAGTTTATTCAGTTTATATGACAAAGTGCAACCAGGACATATTCTCTTACATTGTGACACAAATCACAGATACATTTGAATAGGTTCAAACGCGGTGCACCGTGCAAAATACAGCAGTTAAAAAGCCATATTGAGTATGTTTACATGCACACTAATATTCCACTATTATTCAGAATATGACAATATTCCAAATTTGATGCAGGTCATGTAAACAGCACCATTTGGATATTCCAAAAAAGGCCTTTTTCCGAATATAGCATTGCAGGTATTAGTCAAGTTTTCGAAGCATTCTTTGGACATGTACTGTATACAGCACAACTGTCTCAATTATGGTTTTTACCACAGTTTGTGTCAGTTTACGGCCTCTTGCACGTTTACGGCTAACGGTCAGCTCTGTGCGTTGCTATGGTTATTGTACACAAACCAACAGTTTGCAAGGCTGGGGTAGAGATGCACGCACAAAAGAAAAGCCCACATTTTTGGTCAGAAGGAGAAATACACCTACTTTTTAAACATTATGGAGACGACGCCTGACGCACTGAGCGGCGAGATCTGGGCAAGGGTGCTGTCACGGCCGTGAGCCACATAACATAAGTCACATGAAACATTATGAAAAGTGGATATGAACAGGTTTTTGTATAAGTGCAAACATCACAATGCCAACATTTTCAAGAAGGTGTGAAGGAATGAAAGAGGGAGGCTGTGTTCACACAAGTCCATCGTCGGTGGAAAACTTTAAAAAAACGGAAATATTAGTGGAATATTCATTTTCATTAGACATGTAAACAGCTTAGTAAATATGTAGTATTGTGTGCATGTAAACTTTAAAGCTACACAAATTCATGCTTTTGTATGAACAATAGATCAAATAAATGTGTGTAATGTGAAATGGGCCACTCCTGGTGATGAACCCAGAGAGAAAAATAAACAGGAATCATCCTTTAAGGTTTATGTGTCTCTAAATGTTTGTCACTTAACACCATTATATTTCTTGTTACAGAAGGTAAAGAGGCTCATTCATGAGACTATAATACATGTGTGAGCATATTTCTATTTGCTACGGCTACAAAGAGCACTCAAAAGCCTTTACTGGCATAGTGAGTAATGAAAGACTAATGTGAGTGGATTTAAAGTGTTGGGATGAGGCCCTGGCTCTGGGACTGTTAGCACAGCTGCTATCCAACCTGCACTCTAATTGTCTCCATTACACATACAGCCATTTAAAACTTGTGGTGAGCCATTATTTCCATTATCACGTAAAGTTCTGTTTTTGGATGCTATCAGCTCCATTCCATTTGTATCATGTAGCAATGTAGTAAATTAAAACGCCTAATGTGGACATGGATACTAAAAAAAGACTAAAACCGCATCAACTGAAAGCATCATCAGGTGACAAGTGGAGCTGTTTGTACATCAACCAGAGCAAAAGCCATTTCACAACTCATTCAGTCTGTGAATAACACTTTTATTGTGACATGTACCCGAAACACCTTAAGATGAAGATGCGTCCGTGTGCATGTGTGTCCGTTTGTGACTTCCTCTGAAGGTGGACAATGTCAGCAGTCATTAAATGTGGAGCTTTCCAAGGACCTAAATCAAGAAGCAACAGAAAAAAAGGAGCTGAAAACAGGAACAAAGAGTGGAGGTGTGAAAGTTCAGGAAATAGGCAGCCACCAACATATAGAGTGAAAGTTTGGTGTGCAGAGAGCGTCATTCAGTGTTCTCTAACTTCTCTAACTTCTCAAAAAGAGAAACATTCTTCAACACTGATTTTGTCTTCTGAGGGAAGATTTGATACTTCCTGTTAACTTTTAATTGTGGTGCAAGGATGACATGTTTTTGTAGACCAGCAAAACAAAAAGCCTATGGGATCCTATTGGACTTTGGATTATTGCAGAAAATAAGCTTTGTGGCAAACAAAAGTTGATGATACTTGCACGTTTTGTCCAGTAAGATAATCTCTCCATATGAACGCCACTTTTAGGATTTTAGAAGTGTAAATGCAATCGACAGAAGTAAAAAGCTAACATTGGGTTATAAACTAACTACACGATGTTTAATGTCCCCGACAACCTCTGTAGTCTCAATTAGACACTTGTTAGCAACCGCCTTTTTAAGACACGTAAAAGCTTCAACGTTTGGTTCAAATTTGGTTCAGAAAGTTGTATTTTATGTCATGGAACAAAACGTGAATGTCTCTTAAAGCAACATCAAAATGTTCCATCACAGATAGGTCTAGGTAACAAAATGACTTGGTATAAAAAATATTGGAGGCTGGGACACCCTCTCGAGCTCCGGGGTTTGACATACAGGAACTGCTATGTAGGAGGGTTACTGCAGACGGCGCTAGACATAAAGAGAGGATGTCCGCTCAGGTGCACTGTGCAGAACCTTTTGGATCTAAGATCATGCGCCATCTGTTGAGGCTTTCGGCAAGTGCAGATCAGATGTTACTGTGCATGTAACCCTCCTACACTCCTTGGTTTTAACTACTGGCTGTATCGTGGTTTGCTCTCGTTATAATGACTGAGGCCAATGAAGGGCGCCGTCTACAAATTTAACATTAATATGTCACATAAGCTGGGCCTCATGGCTCACAATTACGTGGGTTATGTACAAATTACAGTGCATTATTTTTCGTAGTAATTACTATTAACAGTTAATGAGACCAGCCTGAGCAGCATTATGCATAATGTGCATGATGCCTGAGAGCCTGGTCTGTTTATATGGACTTGAGTACTCCTATACTTTGGTTTTGGACCAAATAAAACCAATGAAATTCACTGTCCTAATTAAATAAGCAAATGTAAGTAGCCTATGCTAACATGCTATACTAAGACGGTGACCATTGTCACTACCCGATCCGTACCGGAAACACGATCCGTTCTACACATGCGCAAAAGTCGGCGCATGCACAGAATATGACCATTCTGTGCATGCGGCTGTCATCGATTGGTCGATCGAGCATGTGCAACTCTCAACAGAGATAGAAATTAAGTGAGATGACTCAATCATTAGCTTTTTCCATCATCAGCTCTGGAAAAAAAACAATGTTCCATTCAGAAAGTTCAGATTTTTTAAAACAAGTTTTAATGTCTTCTGGATGCAGTCTGATGAGCGATATGATACGAGCAGATGTGACTTATATGTACAACATTTATAAGCAGATATGTGTGAAACATACACACAATGTAACACATAGCCTAAAGCTAACCAGGCTAACAGTTAGACTTAACTACAACTTTAGCTGGCTGTTTTGTGAACAACTTTGGTCTGGCTCGACTGGTAATGCAAAATGTATGGATGCTAACTGCTGTAAAACAACAGAAAGATAATATAGATATTTGATGTGACATCCTGTTCACACATGCATGGTAGAAACAAGTTTGTGCGGATCGTGTTTCCAGTACGGATCGAGGAGCGACAACCATCATACACATTATACCTGCTAAACATTAGCATGTTAGCATTATCATTTTAAGCATGTGGTTAGCATTTAGCTCAAAGCACAGCTGTGCCTACAGCATGCCTCACAGAGTTGCAGCGTGGCTGTAGACTCCCATACTACCATACTATTTAGTATGCCAGAAAAATATTTTGTATTTCCCAATAGTATGTCAAATGCAGTATACCAAAAATGCCAGGATGCATGTATCTGTATTTTGCAGTATGCAAGCCAGCATGCTTTTCTGGCTATTCTGACCCAGAAGGATAGCGAGAACTCAGAGAAAAGGCACAATTACAAACCTGCCTGCAACTTCAGCACCGCGGACAGCACCACAGATTTACCAACACACAGCACAGTTAGGCTGCTGATATTTCAGCTATCTCTCCCAACAGGACTTGCAGAACTGGGCTCTTGGCTCAGAACTCTTAGCTAACTTGCATACACCTCAGTCCGATAAAGGATCAATTAGTCTTTTTTGTTATCTGCCGAAAATACAAGTTCTCCCATTCATTTGAATGTGGGTAGTGGATTTAAGCTGCGGTGGTGGGGGCTGCAGTGGAGTGCAGTACAAAGACGCAGTGCCTCCAACTTTCGGAGAAATGCAACCTGATGTCACGCTGCAGTGACCAATTATATAACGTAAAACAGCTCATTAACAAGCTTCAAAACAATGCACAGAAAACAATGAGTGTGAATTGTAAAGTCTACATTAGGGGTTAGTGGTAAACAACAGGACGGCACACAAATGGCCCATTAGTTACACTCCGCCAGACGAACCTGTGGAAAATCACTTGATTGCAATTCTTGGGCTGCAGTTACACTGTAGGTCTTGATGCCCTTGATGTTCCAATTTGTTGCCTGTATCCTATTTTTTTTGACCACCTGCTTACATCTACTTGACCCATATCCAATATGTGCATTTATGCCGCCTTTACACTACATGGTTCAAGTGACCCACTTTCTTAACACTTGAAAAAACCTGCATGCGCAAATGAGGGTTTGGCTACCGACCCAGAAACAGAAATTAAACAAGTCGACAGATGAGAGCGAAATAATAATTCAAGCTGTTGCTTTCCGAAGCATCTTTAGAGGTGTGCAACATATTGGCTGTATTTTAAGGCAGCAGAGAAGGAGGAGAGCTCTTGTTGCAGCCTGGGCATATGCAGCAATGATCGCTGCTACATCAGTTCAGATTTTCCTATGGGTGTTTGGCATGGTGGCTAACTGCTAAGCTAGCGGGAGCAGCACCAGCAGCTGTGTTTATCTTCTCAGCCGAGAGCAAGTTGTCCTTTGCACGCACGTCTACATCATTAAAATGCAGCACCGCCCTATTTTCAATGACGTGCGACTCGCAATGACAGGGAATATCTGATCTGTCCGCTTAGATGACAGACACTTGGCAGATATCCGATTTATATCGGATTTATTGCCACATATGAATGAGGCCTGAAACGGATGTGAGAATATCCGATCCCATGTGCTTTTTTCCTGCTTACACGTTGATAATACATATCCGATCTGTGCCACATGAGAGGAAAAAATCGGAATTGGGTCATTTGAAACACGTAGTGTAAAGACAGCCCAGGCAGACTATAGAATAACATATTCAACTAAACAACCCCTCTGCCCTGCTCTCTCTCTGCTAGGGATGGCAGGTTAACAAGGGGGATGTACTTTGGTTATTTTGCTAACAAGGGGCGTGGCACCCCCCCTCATATCGCCTACTGCGCATGTCCCAATTGCAGTTGCAATACGTAGTAAAAGTAAAAAGTATGTGATTTGGAACGCAGCATTAGTGTTGTTCTTGTACACATACAGGAAGCATTTCCATCTTGAATTGACAGTACAGTATTAGAATGCTAGAAGTCTTGTTTGGAGATAACATTGCCGTTCACACAGGTTCATATAGAAATATTTTTTCTTTCACTGAAGATTTCTTTTTCATACTGTATCTTACAGGCAGCCACTTTATTAAAGGTATCCTGTGGAGTTGTTGACCACTAGTAGCGTGATGTGTCCCAGTTTAGTTTGCCTCATGCACATGCACAATACAACTTCCTGCTGATGGTTTCACATTATTCCACTGATCTACAGGCAACAGCATAATGCCAAGAAGTGCAGCAATATGCCAGCAGAGGTTGGGAAGACCAAGACTGCTAGCTTGTAAACATGGGTACAAACGATGCAGGATTTAAAATACTTACTTTGATTTTAAAATAATGGTTCCACTCCTCTCACTGCCACATTTTTTGTGAGAAATTCAAAAAGGTTCAATAAAATATAGACATCTCATACTGTGTTTTGAACATTAACCCCAAATCTCCTTTGTGTTTGAAGTGCAAATTGACAGTTACCTGCAATCCTTTGTTGTTCACAATGATCTATTTTCATGTTTAGGTGCTTTAAGTAACATTCCATCTATCCAGTGGAAAGCCTCAGTGGCAAAAGCAGCAGCTTCATGCACGTATGGCATGTGTTTAATTAATCACTTGCCCACTGATCTGAGTGACCTGATTCAAAGAGACAGGAGGACTCCTGGTTCTGCTGCATGTAATGTATATCATGAGTACACTGAGTACACGGAGAGACAGCTTGTGACATGTGTCATTTTTAACATTTTCTTTGTACACAGAGGATATCTTTAATCAAATTTAACGTGCAATATGTCATTTTCTGCCGTTCGGGGTCTCTCAGTCAAATATATAGAGTTAAAAATGACCAAGATCTAAAAAGTGTATGGTAATAATGTGTCTTAAAACTGGACCTCTTCTTGCAGACAACTAACACTGATGCATGCACAAAGAGGATATGATACCACTGACAGGCGATGGCAACCAAAAGATACGGACCATGTTCTGATTAAAATGGGAACTCCCCATTCATCCGACAGCCTATTGTTCCGAAATCCCAATAATCTGAAAACTGTTGTGTTGGCCCAAAAGTTCAATAGTCCAATGATTCGTTATCCCAAAAACAAAAGCTCACTGCTCCCAAGTCCTGTTGCTCCCAAATTACACACTGGAGTTGGTGGAGTCCGTCCGTCAGCACGTCCACACAATTTTTATCTGATTTCATTAAATCAGAGTTCTGCTTTGTGGAACATGACACATTTATTAGAAGAACTGAGTGAACTGTGAAAAGTCTGTTTGTTAATTTACATTTTAAATGACTGACGAGGCAAATAAAGCCTTCAACTTTCCTACTGTCAGAGGAAACCTTCATTAACATATTGTTAATATATAGTTAAGGTCTGGTTAGGTTTAGACACAAAACCACTTGGTTAGGGTTCGGGAAAGATCATGTTTTGGTTTAAAATGTACATCAAAATATACTAATATATAAATGGCAAAAAACTCCATGGGTGAGGGGTATTTTCAGAGCAATGAGCCTTTGGAGCAATGGCTTTTGTTTTCGGGTCAAATTAAATTAGCTTTCGGTCCAATGGGACATTTTTCGGACTATTGGGATTTCGGAATATTGGGCTGTCGGACCAATGGCATAGCACCATTAAAATGAACATTTGGGATAATAAAAGTACACAACTCAAACAAATATATGAGAGGTCTAGTAATTTTAAGACATTTTAATGTGGAAATGTTACATAAATTCATATCATATTTCAATTTTGCCCTTTTCTAGTTCTTTTGTCTATTTTTCTCTTAAAGCCCAGGTGTGTAATGTTATGTCTTATTACGTGGTGCGTTGTTTAATAAAATTCAATAAAATATTTGTTTTCTAAAAAGCTGCTCTCTAGTGTTTACAATGCATTTCAGTGGCATTTTTATTGTATAAGCATTAGTTATCTTATGAATTATGTATTGCTTTGCAGCCAACGCTCAGTCATCAGTGTTCACAGTGTAACCCCCCACCCCTTGTATCATGCCCTGCCACAGCATCACAGCAGAATGTTGTTGTAGTCATGTTTTTGCTGCCACAGTAGCCCTTCAACAGCGCTACACAACATGTGACTATATGTCACACATGGCACCACCACATTATGTTGATTTCAAAGAGGCAGAAAAACAACTATTTCACATAAAGTGTGACTATGCCACTGCACAACAGGCATTTGTGTTGGGTTATTTTACTTTTTCAACAGCCCCCGTACCTGAAAACCGAAAGACATTCAGACATGGTTTTCTCTGTCATGTCAATTCTTCCGACTGTTGAAAAGGCCAGCCTGTGCTCAGGCACTTGACGTAGGAATTTTCCCATCAGTAGCTGTCAGATGCACCACCCACATCTCAGTGGGATTACCTGGGGAGGGACGGCCTCCTCCACAGAGCCCGACACCACAGAGAGCCGTCAGTCAGCCGGACTCCGCTCCGTCTGCTGCAGCCTACACATGAAACTTTGAGCCTGAAAACTCAGTGTAGGAAAATAATGACAAGCATTGTCTTTGTTTCTCTTTTGTTCTTTAAACTCTCTGATATAAAGTTTTATGCTGATTCGAGTAACAAACACAAGATGTTTTGTTGAGGTTCAGACAGGAGCAGGCTTGTATTGCTAAACACCAATTTAGGAAATTATAGGAGGTAATCTGCATATTTAAGAGTATTGTGGATCATTTCAAACAAAGAGGATTGTCACCTGTAATTTCATAATCCTCCTTTTTCATTACCCTGTACAAAACCTGGCTTTTCTCAGCAACACTTCATTTCATTTCAATGAGTCCCATTATGCTCATTTTCAGGTTTATACATGTATTTTTGTATTACACCATACAACCATATTTGTCGTTTGTTCCTACTCTGCTACTAAATTAGCGCCCCTAGTGGTGGGAGTAAATATGACCCATGAGGGTTTCAAACAGACATTATTTTGGTAGGTTTAGGCAACAAAACAACTTGGTAGGGTCAGAAAAAGTATGTTTGTTGCGTTAACTCACTACATACATGATATAATCACAGAATAATTTTATTTTCAAATGGGACACGAACACCGTAACTACATTCTAGCATGACGGTCCTCTGCCAGACATTGTCTTAAACCTACCTCATATGAAATAAATGGTTGTGATTGGATCGCCAAATGGTTGGATGCAGGAAATCTGTTTGAATGGGAGAGAGTCTGCTAGAGCAAATTAAACAGTGGCTCAGCAGATAAAGGATGGTTCCCAGGCTATTGTGCTTCACCACATATTCACAGATTGCTAATCGAGAAATGTAACGCTAGGTTATATAAGCATTTGACCAACCTATGCATAATAGGATTTAGGGATGCTCTTGGCATCTTTGGAACTCTGCTGGCTCATGTTAGTTTGAAAATGTATATTAAAGCAGCCTTTGTCAGAGCTCTTTATTAGTTGATATGCTACTAATTAACATTCATATCACTCACCGCCTGCCTTTGTATTTGATATTTATTCACTTCAAAGTCCTATTTCATGTAGTGTTCTTTATTGTATTCTCCCTCTTTTCCTCCATATCTGCTCATGCCTTTGCATCTGTGTGTTATGTGCATGTACTCGGGCCCATCACCATCGCACTGGAGTGAAACTGACATGATCGCATTTATGACCCTCAACTAACTTCATCACGTCCCGCCCACAAGAGGAACACTGCTAATAGAGTCTCCTAGCAGGCACAGGCGAGAGGACGGGTGGGCTGCAGCCATCCATGGGGAAAAGGATGCATGCATAAACAAAATATATAAATAAATAAAAACAATAGTTGAAGGCGTCTGCCCACATGTGCCATCAGCACACTCTGAATCTAGTGACGCTGAATTGATTTCTAAAAAGGAAGGGTCAGAGGGGAATAAAATAGTAAACACTGGTTTTGGAACAATAACTAATTGAAAATCCCCACAAGCTGTCCCCAGTAGTTTGAGCGAGCGTTCATGAATACAGAGACTGTTTGGAAAGCAGACAGATATGGAAAGCATCCATAACAAAGTTAGTCTGGCATACTGGGTGAACTGGCCAAGTTATCTTCCTACACAAACGTAGTGATCCCAGTGACCTAAATCATTTCAAAACTGTCCTGCGTAGCAACGATCTTAGGGCATTTTCACACCTGCCTTGATTAGTTTGGTTGAATCGAACCCTGGGCAGGTGTGAACACAGCAGTCGCACTTGGGTGCGGACCAAAACAACCAGAGTGAAACCTCCTTGAGGAGGTGATCTTCTCTTGGCTGGGTAACAGATTGTGTTTTAAGACTCATGTGAAACACCTGACAGTCGGATTAGAATTCCTACATAGAAACAAATATTGCTTCTCTTTTTGCTAGATGGAAAACCACTGTGCAGCCACAATTATGCCTGATCTCGACCATGGTGGTAATGTGTACATACATGTCTCTGCATCTACCTTAAGTCCTCTGTGTGTATAGTGTAAACATTCCTCACTCTCCATGGTATCTTATGAAAAGGTAGGATGGTGCTCTGTAAGCAACAGAAGGAAGTTGCATTATTTATCTGTAAGGCTCTCCTTTTTTAGTTTCTGTGAAAACTACTGGAAAAATGATATAGACAGGTGACTTTCATATTTAAAGGATATGTGTCCAAAGGCCAGACTGCAGAGACACATTCTGAATGATGCTGATGTTGTCTGACATGGGATAACACTGGGGAACACGCACACAAAGATCGACATACATTACAGTCCTGTTTTCCTCGATGTACTCGCAGAGCTTCATGTCCTCACCACAACAGTGTTTTATCTTGTCAGGATGCATCTCCTCTAGCTGCTGAATATACTTTCTCCGTTGTAGGTGCTGACAAAGACTGCAGAGGAAAGCCGGGTCTGTGGTTTGCTTGTGTGTGCAAGTGTGTGTTTGCGTGCTTACATGCCGAGTTGAATGAAATTCATCACAGCTCTGCTGCTGCTCCTACCAATCTCAGAGTATACTCCGAAAATGAACATCTGCCATGTTATAAAGCTGTGTGGCCAGAGGGAATCCTGTGTGTGTGTGTGTGTGTATGTGTGTGTGTGTGTGTGTTACAAGGCTCCCAAAGAGACAGTGTCCTTCAGAGCTGGTGAGGATGTCTCAACCTGACAGGATGTCCTGTCTGGAGGGTCATCCTTAAACTTTTCAGGAGGGCTTCAAAGTACTGAGGTTGTCCTCACGTAATCCCACTGCACACACTCTTATGTAGGACAGCTAGAACTGGAAACAGAGCTGTGGAGGTTTTTCTTCTTTTTTCTGAATGGGGAATGTCCTTGTGTCCTGTGTGCATCTTGATGACTGGGTTGTCTGTTGTCAGATTTCAGATCGGTTTTGAGTGTAATTTCAGCACATGCTGTTCTTTAGATATCACTCAAGAGATGCACATTGGAAGTGATAAACCCAAAAAGTCCTCATACCTCCATCCATCCATCCATCCATCCACCCACCCATCTGTCTGCCCATCCATCCATCCACCCACCCACCTACCCATCCGTCCATCCATATCCATCCATACATCCATCCATCCATCCACCCATCCAACCATCCATCCATCCATCCACCCACCCGTCCATCCATCTGTCCATCCATCCATCCATCA
>JAOVVB010072121.1:0-13960 GCA_028570985.1 Heterobranchus longifilis
CCCCAGCCACAAGTGACTTGATTGGTTCCTTAGACATATGATGTCATAAAACCTGGCTGTCTGAATCCATTGAATCCATTGAATTACTGAATCCGTTACCTTTGCTCTGCTCTGCGTACAAACACTCGGGAACAGTGTTGTGCTGCTCGGTCAGAGATCATTTATTTGTTTCCAATGTAAAGAGCCAGGCCTGTATATGAACACCAGATTATTACAGCTGGCGAACCGTGAGGAGATTTTTGCTGAATTTGACAAAAAGTGTATTGGATTAGAATCGCTGACTCCCAAGTATTCATTGTGCAGTAAAATGTTCCCTGTCAGTATTTTTGCTATTATATATGATGTTTTTGGATTAATATTAATGTGTATGTTGCATTTTAAGGTTGTGCTAATTTGAACTCCTTTTATAAACAGTTGGGTAGTTTAATATGCAATGCATCTCTTTGTCGTGTCTCTGTACTGTGAGAACCACGTATCTCTAAAAAGTTTATTAAAGAAATATTTTAAACAGCCATTTTCAGCTTTGTGACAATGCATTTTCCAACTGATCCAAGAGGGGTTTTAAATAGTTTATTTGGCTTAAGAAGTAGGAGATAAGATGAGATAAAATAATCCTTTATTAGTCCCACAGCAGAGAAATTTACAGTGTTACAGCAGCAAAGCGGATAGTGCAATAACAAAAGGCATCAGTAAAAAAAAGATAGATGCAAGAAAGATGCAAGATATAAAAAAAACATAAGTAAACAGTAAAGTAGGAGCATTTTCTCAACCCATAAAGGAACACTTCATCCTATCACAAACATTAAAATTATTAATTTTTTGTATTCACTCGACAGTGAGGGTATGACAATTGTAATCTGAAAGCTGTCAGACAAGTAGTGGAGTAAAAAGTACAGTATTTGCCTCTGAGATGTGGTGGAGTAGAAGAAGAAATCTGCATAAAAGGGAAATAAGTATCTTACATTTGTACTTAAGTACAGCACTTCAGTAAAAGTACTTTGTTACATTCCACCACTGTATGCAGTAAATGTCCCTGACTTTAATTGAACCGAAGCTCTTATGTGATGCGATTTAACCTTGAACCTATCAGAGCGTGTGCATTTAGGTCGATTTTAGAGTTCTGTTGCTGAACATTTCTTCACATTATACTGAACATATACAGCATAATGTTGTAATAAATGCAGAGACTGTCCTCCACAGAAATGTACTAAACCTGAATGTACTGTGGTGCATCAGAAAAAAAAACATTCATAGATGCAAACATTGTAAATTGGGGGTTTTGCAGTGAAGTTATTTTATTGAGACAGATCTGAGATCTGTATCTGTGACCCCATTCAACAACCCTCGCTTCCACGCAGTGGTGGAATGTAACTAAGTACATTTACTCAAGTACTGTACTTATAAGTACAATTTTGACATACTTGTACTTTACTTGAGTATTTCCATTTCATGCTACTTTATACTTTTACTCCACTACATCTCAGAAGTAAATATTGTACTTTTTACATCACTACATTTATTTAACACTTATAGTTACTTTTTACATATTAAAAACACTTAATTGATATGATGCACTACTGTACTATGAATCTACCTAGTAGTACACAAAGTATCTAAAATTGGCTCCACATTAAAATGCTCTGACATGTATTTTTTTAGTGATAAAAACACAATAATAAAACATTCTAGAATAATTTAACACAGAAACTGAATGAAAAGCCACTACTTTTAATACTTAAAGTACATTTTCTTGATAATACTTACATACTCTTACTTAAGTAAAAAAAAATTTGCAGGACTTTCTTTTGAGTATTTTTACAGTGTAGTATTAATAATTCTACTTAAGTATTTGATCTGAATACCACTGCTTCCACACGCAGTTTTCCTCTTAATAGAGAGATCTGATTCTGAAAATTAATTTGGATGAATGATATATGGTCAAACTGATTATTTACAGGAATGCAGTAACAGTTATTGCTGCGTGTAAAGACGCTGTGGAAATGTACAGCAGTTTTTCCATGGTGTAACCAACGTCACCATTTAACTTCAGCGTGACAACTTTACAGTAACAGTATGCTTTAACATGAGCATCTCTGTTAACCGTGATGCATTTTTCCGATAACAAAAATAAATTCTGCTTAGTTTGAATTTCTTCGGAATATTACACAAACATGACTTGACATTACAACAAGGCCACAGTCCTGCTTGTGTTTGAATCTAAACTAACTGTAACAAAAAAATATCTGTTTTTCCATTCTGGTGAAATGATTATGCAGCAGCCTACAAACAATACAGTAACGCACAAAAATAACCATGTACGAGTGATGGAGGTGAGGGGGTGAGTGGGAGAGACGTCTGTTGTTTCACAACTCTGAACTTTCAAAGAAGCTTGAATGAAGTTTCCCCAAAACAGACGAGCTGTTTTCAGCCATTGAGCAGAATGTCACTTGTTTCTGATTCTCAACCTCTTTTCCACTGACATTTTGTTGATTTCTGAAACACCAGAACAGTCGCAGACACCGACACATGCAGCGCAAACTCGGTACCTTCCTGTCTTCACAGGGCTTCACGCATCCTCCAGTGACTAAATCACACACCATTCGTCTTAACTCTAAATGGTTATTAAAACACACACACAAAAAAAACAGAGACAGAAAATAGGTATCGCACGGTGAGGGAAATCCTCTGTAGGAGTGAATGGAGGAAACAAAGAGATATATATGAAAAAAGTGATTCACTCTTCGTTCTTGCTTGTGGCCCACACTTTGAGTCTTTTTCTCTTTCAGTAATGAAAGGTCCACACGCCCTCGTTAGCTGTGTGACTAACGAGGGAGTCCTCGCTTTCAGGTGCTTTCCATCAAAATCTCAGCTCAAATACACTCATGGATCCACGGAGAAACTGTCAAATTTAAACCTATTCTTTGCGACACATGTATGCCCAAATGTTATTTAAGAGAATACTCATTTACAGTACAGGCCCTGGAAGTAAATGTTTCTGTACGGCGGCCATAATGTTGGAGGGTTTCATTGTGAGGAGCAAACAGAAGTCTCGTTTCATTTCGAGCTCAGAGGGAACAGAAGCAGGTGTGCGCCCTTCATGAAGGCAGTACAGAGGCAGGCACACAAACCTCAGAGAGACACATGAGACGTGTTCGAGATGTTTGTTTTGTCCTTGTTGTGGTTCGTGTTTCTAAACCGCCTCGGCAGTGTGTTCCTGCAGCTCCGCTCCCTTAATGATCCCTGTAGCTGTCATTTGTTAGCTCGGCCTCAGACAGATCACATTATTATTGTAAGAGGGCCAATTTCTATTTTGTTACCATGCCTAAAATCTAATGTTTCATTGTGGCACAAGAACATTTCTTTTTTTTTAAATTCAAATTAATCTTCACACCTCCGAGCTATCTGTATTGTATTGTTCTCTCATGACCCACTGATGCTTGAAATTCAACAAAAGTGCCTCATTTTGCAAACTTTCTTTTGTGGTTTTAGGTAATAATGAACAGTCTTTCTGTGAAGACCACATTTAGTGTATTATGGGGGAATTCATAGAGAATTAGAATGCTCCATGACTACACTCAAAAACACATAATGATTTCTGATGCACTATATCAACAGTCATAAAACAGTATAGATGTGACTTATAATGAATTATAAGTTCAAGTGTCATGTGGATGCTCTTGATTATAAACTAGAGGTTGACTGATGGGGCTTATAATGCATTATAACTAGTAAGGACTCATAGTATGCTATGATGCAGCATAGATTCTTTTAAATGCATGAAAATGCATTACACCAGGCTGGTCTCATTCCCTGTTTGTAGCAATTACTACGAAAAGTAATGCACTGTAATTCGCACATAATTCCCACATAATTGTAAAACATGAGGCCCAGGTTTAAAAGACACAAAGACACGCTCTGGGAGGTGGATGGCTCGATCACACAGGACTTTCACCCAGGAGACCGGAGTTTGCGTCCTTGTGTATCATGCGGCACAATGTATTTAAAACGGAACACAGAAGTAGGGATTTTAATGCAATCCCAGTGTTTGTTTTTTACTAATGTACATCGTTTTGTTGCCTAAACCTACTGAATTAGTCCAGTTTCACAATGTTAATCGCAACGTTGTATCACACGACTGTCACATGTATTTAAAACGGAACATATAATATCTACGAACTGTTGTGCATACATATTTGCATGATATTATACGACCCATTGATGTGAATTCATTGATTACACCTACCATGGAGCTTTGATTCTGGCTGTAATTTCTCAGAATTCCCCCGGGCTTGAATCGGGTCGAGTTCACGCAAACTTCCCGGTGTTTTTTTGTTTTTTCTAATGCAAACCTTATAGTCTGTGTAATGTCATGAACAATGTATGGGCTGTGTGCAGCTGTGTACAGTTGAACAGTGGAAATTCAGGTTTTTAACCGGGCTCAGGCCGTGGTTTGGGGCTCGGGTCGGGCTCGGACAGAAACTATGTGGAGTCGATCCCGATCATAGATCTATTATAGATGCATCAATATGTACTTCACTTTAAACACATACAGCTGCATTATAATTAACCATGCCCTCATAATGCACTATAGATGTTGTCTATATAGAAAGTGTTACCCAGATTTTTAAGTGGTTTCCTTGAAAAGAAACAAACAAAAACCTTGTGAGTGGTTTAAAATGTATCATGTTTCTTAGAGGATTTTGTTTTCTCAGTGTTTAACTCCCATGATAATACCACATTGTAAAGTGACTTTGTAACAGTAAGTCTTTACAGTCGTGTGCATTACTTCAGTCAGGACCACAATAAGCTCAACAACAGACAGAGAGCCACAGATGTTTTATTACTGTTGAATTGAGTGCAGACGAGACTCTACAGCAGGTTAGGAGCGGAGATAAGCACAAGCAGATGTTTGGCTCCCGCACAGGTGTACATTTACTCAAAAAGTACAAGGACTACTTAACATGCAGAGCGTAATCTGAATTTTACACTGCATGACTGACAATTGATTTTTTTTCTTTTCATGTCACTAAAAACGCTCAATGAAATGTGAAATGAAACACTGATTTTAAACAAGACCGTAGGCCTGTATACTTAAAAAATGAATTAATGTTTGTTAGAAAAACATATCTACAAAGAAAAATAGTCAATTCCTCAATGAGAGTCCACCAAATGCTGCAGCACACGAGGTAAATGAGTGCAGGACTATTTAGTTTGTATTTATTTAAGGACAAATGTTGGTTATCACAGAAATGAAACCTGCACTTTGCATGTTTGTTTGTTAAATCTCCAGGCTGCTCTCGTTTGCTTTGTTAATTCTGATCAGCTCGTATATTACCATTGAATCACTGAATACTAATTAATCATTAATCGGAACAGAAAACAAGAATTAGATTAGGTGAAAACCTTTAGTGGAAACTGTTTATCTCTTCCAGCTGCACGGACCGTTTGGCGGGATCGTGTTCAAACTCGTGCGGACGAGATTTTGTTTCAAAGCTTTTTTTGAATTCCAGTCAAATTCTTTTTTTTTTACTACCAAAGATTCAAACATGGCATAAAGTTTGGTGTCTTGGATTTCAATGTTTGACTCAAATCATCAGCGCTGTAACAAGGCTGTCAGGTTATCAAACAATGATGGAAAAATGAATTACATACCTTTTAAAGTTACTCAAGGGGGAATTTAAGAACAAAAATGTGGTTATTTTGTTTGTTTGGTTTGTTTGTTTGGTTGATATTCAGTATTTTTACATAAGCAAGAGTAGTTAGATTTTTGACAAGAAGCATGTTTCTTGGCCAACAAAGTCTTTTTGTGTTTCAGACGAGAGACTGAATCACCCTGCAGACTTTATTCAACGTTTACATCCATTTATCTGGATTTTAAGACTACAAAGTACACTGATCCCAGTGTTCACACTACAGCATTTGCTCGCTTCTTAGAAGATATCTAAAGATTTTGTCCTCGTTAAAGTGATTGAGTGAAGACAATTCTTATGAAAAATAAAGTGTAGTGACGGTGTGTAAAAATGAACACAGGGACTGGTGTTGGAGAATGCGCAGACACATTTTTTATGATTTATTATGAGTATCCTGATATATTTATTTCAATGTACATTAAACAAACATGACCACGTTTCTCTGTACTGCCGTCCCAGCGAGACTATTTCCCCAAAACTATTTATTTTTCCCCTCGCAGCACTTTAATCTGAGTGTTTCCTATTTAGGAACCGTTTCATTTTTAATTTGCATTTATTGGCTGCTTTTGTGAAGATTGGTCCAGCAGTTCATGGCTTGAATTGTGATACACTAATTATGTATCTAAATCAGTGCAATTATATGACCAGGGGAAAAATCAACTGAGCAATTATAATAAATTAGGCCGAAAGCCGCCCGTGTGCTATTTAGAACGTGCTAAAGATAGATAACGAGTCCATGGAGACCCTTCACAAATTCTCTTATAAGGCCGTAACTCAAACAACAATTTTAGCAAATCAAGATTAGTTGTTTGTTTTTCTGTTGGACACATTAGAAAGTTAATGTTAGTACATTAGAATGTACTGATTAAAATATGGCACCCTAACACTGTCCAAATTAATCTAATATTATGATGCAGCTCGTACATTTTTGACACATTAGGCGATTAGCTCAAACAGTTTCAAGTTCGTAAAAAACAACAACATAAGGACGAGATGTCTTCCTCGCTAACAACCAATCAAAGGTCATTATTCAGATTTTGGGTTTGATCGACGACTGTGTGCTTTGTTTCCAGACCAATCGGTGGCGAGGGAGGTGCAACGGCACTTAAAAAGAGAGACTGTTTGATAAATATTCGACATTTCCACCCGACTCCGGATCTCTGAACACAGAGGGACACTCAGCACTCAACAGCAATGTGAGTACACTGTCATAAAAAAAAAAGTTTAGCTAAATATGAATATACTTTAAAATATATATAGAAAAAATATATTTACTGCTGTATACAACAAATATCAGTGTTTTGTTTTTTTTTCTTACCTGATACTAATTTTGAATTATGGACCTGTCAGACCTCAGCAGGTCCAGCGGGGCCGAAAGGTCATACTGAGTTTTATCTAATTACAGCTACACAAAGACAAGACGTATTAATCAAACATACATACAGATGCTTTAAATAAAACTCCAAGAAATACTAGAACATTATCATGCAAATCATCAACAACAAACGTCATAAAAATACATGATTATAAAACTGTCAGTGCTCAAATACGTAACTAACTCAAATAATTTAGAAGTTTTTAGTTGTATTTGTTGTATTTATTCTTTTCATGCTTTGTTGAAATTCACAAGTATTTAAGAACTGGGCAGCACAAAATGGACAACCGCTATACACACAATTTACAAAGTATAAAAGTAAAATTAATTTAGGACATTTTTATATTAGCGCATTTATTACATGAACCCTTAAATAACAATGTGAGCTAAATTATGTTGAGATACCATTTACGTTAATTTGTGTAACACTGATTTTTCAGTCCAAAAATGTCCTGCTTAAACTGCGTAAAACAACATCTTTGTGTGTAATTTATTAAGGAATTAAAAAAAAAAAAAGTTAAATTAAAATCCGGTGCAGCCAAGAATAAGCATTTATAGTAAACACACGTCAGTCAGTACATTATACTGTAATACTGCCTGTCCTTTTTCTTTTTCTGCTCGCTCCCACAGTGTTTGACCCCCCCCACCCCCCCCACTCTATGATCTCTGCTTGTTGTCGAAGCTCCATCCTGACTACAGATATGATCGTCTTGTTTAACAGGTGCTGTGACTTTGAACGTCTGTTTGTCATCAATTTCGCTGCTCCGTCTCCGCTCTCTGCTCTTACTTACTCTCTTACAAACTCTGATCTCGGTTAGAATAAATAATGCAACATTATTTATTTTCTACCACACTTCACACATCTCTCTCTTCACATGTTTACAATCCTCAATCTTTTACAGATGCAGTGGAAGCATACAGAAACAGTTTGCTTTGAGACTTTGAGTCTCCGTGATACACATCACCTCAGATTTTAATGTTTAACTGCTGACTGCCATTTTAAGTGTGAGGCCCCCAGACGGAGGATCATAACATTTTTAAAGCCATAAGCAGAATTTGTTGGTATAACTACAATAAAAAAGGACTTTGTAACCATAATAAATTAGAAATATTCATCCTGATACTTTTATGCAGAAGGCAATAAGTCATTTTCGCACAAAATTGCCGATCGTTTGCGAGCAGATTTAGCTTCTAACGGTTAGACAGAGATTTTTAGAAGGATTTTTTTATTTTATTTATTGGACAACTGACAGTAGAGAGATGACAGGAAACAAGGGGAGCGAGATGACGTGCAACAAAGGTCCCTGGCCGGACACAAAGTTGCAAAGTGTTGTTGTAATAGGTTAAGCGGGAGAAAATAACCCAATGGAATCTAAATATCTTGCAAATATAACGCATGTTGGACTCAAGCCTATTATTTTCTTATTCTTATTATATTTTCTTTTGTTAGTTCTTGTAATTTTAGGCAAGTACAGATCAGAAGCCGGCACTCATTGTGTGTATTCATCTATTTATACAGTGTCATTTTTTAAATCTTGAGGCGAAACACATAATAAACAATAAGCAGTGTTCTACATTGATTCTGAAGTAAGATTTTATTTGATCTCAATGTCAAAAGAAAAAATCTTGACAAATAAATTTCAGATCTTAGTCTCTTGCGCTCGCTTTTGGCCTGAAGCGCAACTCAGTTATAAGACCCAACAGCTTTATCTTCATCATGGGAAATTGTCTGTCCTGTGTGGCTACATTCACAGATATTCAGTCAAATTATTTATCTATTTATTTATTGGATTTGATTTTGATCTCAGGGCTTTAAATTTAAAAAAATAGATCTGATGCATAACCTGTAGGCCTATCTTTTCTTTTAAAGGGTCAAATCATAAAAAGATGTTTTTGTGCACAATCACATACTGTACACACTATAGAGATCAAAAACTGAAGGGGGAGAAAGAGAGAGAGGGAGAGAGAGCGAGAGAGCGATAAGGGAGTGAAACAAGAGAGAAACATCTACCTTTAAACCACAGTCTAGGTGTGCTGCTGCTGTGGTCTCTTTTTCTTTTCTCATTTTAAGCGTGGAGAGATCCGTCTTTCGTGGAACAGGGGAGGAAGAGAGGGGGTGTGAGAGGCAGAGGGGGAAGATTGGGATAAGAATCTGCACCTTAACTAAATCAAGGCCCACCACAACCCAGCGTACGCTCTGTGTCTCTTCTCATCCAAAAACCCACCACAGGCCGCCTACTCTCAACTCTTTGTCTTTTATCTTCTCAAATCTCCAAATCTGAGACCACCACAAACCCCTCTTTGCTTCCTGCTGAATGATTTCTCTTTGCAGCAAAAGTTGATGTACATACATGCAGAATTATATGATAAAGTAGGGACCTCTCCACAACATTAATTTACTAAAATACTTTTTTTCCAGTATTTCATTACAAATCTGTCAATAACTTTGTTCAAACTGAGTGCTCTGATGCGTGATTGAGTTATTTCAGATAAAAGTTATTTCTTTGTAAACATAAAAGTTCAGTTGTCAACATCTCTCTGACAAAGTGTCAACTGAAAACCAAACATTAAGCTCAGTTTAAGCTTCACAGAGGTAGATTTGCAGGGTTAAACTGACCAAGTATAGTACAGTATACAAACAATTAAATGGCTTGCATAATAACATCCATGACAAATAGGTCATGGTCATAGCACTGAAACTGCCTGAGAAAAAGTTCTGATGGTGTCCCACAGGGCTCCATACTTGGCCCACTCCTTTTCCCGCCTTACATGCTCTCACTCGATCAAATTATACGGCAACATGGTGTGAAATTGCATAGCTATGTTGACGACACACTTGTATTTTTATCTCCAGTGAAAAAAGTTTAAAAAAATTAATTTAAGTGGCCTTAAAATTCCTGCAAAATAGCTTCAATGACAGAGAAAGGGCTTGTGTGTTGCTATAAATCATAACTTACACTTAAGAAAGCTCACTGATACTTTTCCACCTCAGAAATATAAAGAAAAGTCAGACCATACATCTAGCACGTACCGATGCAAAGAAATTGATTCATGCTTTGGTATTCGCTGGTCTTCACCATAGCGACTTGTTTCTTTTAGAATCAACGTATCACTATTTTTATTGCATTTTTGTAATGTGATTTTCAAGTAAACCACTTTGAGCTGCATCATTAACTTGTTTTTCAGACGTGTGATTGAAATGAAGAACTCAATTCAATCCATCCTCCTTCTCATCGCTGCGCTCATGTCAACGACAGGTGAGACGCACTGATTTCAGATGATTAATTTATTTTGACTTGGGGACGGTTTTGGTTTTGCGCACCAACACATGACATCTTTCTCTCTCTTAGGGGCAGAAGAGGTGATATATGCTCAGTTGGGAGAGACGGTTACCCTTCAGCCTCCAAGGGGGATTAATGTACAAAAGTATGTGTACTGGCAGTTTGATAAACTGGAAAACCCTCCACTTAGCTGGCGCAATCCCATGGGTGGAAAGGGCTTCACTCAAGGTGAACAGTGCATTAAACTATTCACAGATATAATAACGTGTTTGTTTGTTTTTTTTACCATCAACAGATAAAACAAATAAAGGTACTTTTGACAATAACAACCATTTCATTTTTGCCTTGCAGATGAACACTGGAAAAACAGGTTGTCCTTGTCTGACAACTCACTCATCATCCAAGACATCCAACAAGAAAACTTCGGGACCTTTTTCTTCAAACAGGGTTTGCCTGCCGCTCCCGTTTCCTTCACCACATATAGAGTACTCAGACTCACCGGTAAGTGTAAGAATACGTTCAGTCAACCTGATCCATTTTCATTTAAAAGGACTATTGTACTTTTTTTTTTTTTTTTACAAGAGTACTTTATGTAGTTGTTGTAAAAAAAGTTGTAAAATCTAGGGATGCATGATATATATCGGTACTGATAAATTATCGGCCAACAATGGAATTTTTTTGTATCGATAATTAAATTTTAGCCGATAAATTATCAGCCTATAATACGAAGCCAAATTGCTTTTCTTGACTTAACAAGCGCAGCATCTACACACTCTGATACAGAAGGTGGTGGTATGCACCTTTAATGTTGGTGTGCGATCTGCCAATAAACACAGATTGAGTTACATTAAAATCTGATTTAACAGATTATGTCAAAACATTTAATTTGAATTCTAAGGCACATGCTCTGTAAAAGCCAAATGGTATTTTTTGAGAGAAAAAAGTAAATGAACATTTGAAGAGTCAGAACTGTTTTGTTTTGTTTTTGCTGTGTTAACAATAGAGTTAGATTTTGTTAGGTCAGAGCTGTGGAATATTAAATCATCCATCTTTGCTCAATACATGTTAGCCTTTTTTACCCTCAGGTATGCTCAAACTACAGGTTATGAACTTCTTTTTAAAAATACAAAAATGTGAAATTATCGCTATCGGCCATGAGAAGCAGGTAATTATCGGTATTGATTGAAAAAAAATCCTTATCGTGCATCCCTAGTAAAATCAAGTGTCTGCTTTTATAAAATGTGTTGGTCAGGGCTGTGGGTTTAAGTTTTGGATTTTCAAAACCCAGTGGACAAACTCATAAATCATGGTAGCCAAGCTAAAAAAAAATCATTTAAAAAGCCTGTTTTTTTTACTTACTAAAAGGTTGACATTTTGGGAGTTTTTTACCCAACTGCTGCTGTATTTGTATTTGTCAAATACAAGTCAAAATACAGAATTATCTACAACATTAAGAACAAAATCAAACCCTTAATAATTTTCCATTCTGTTTCCTAGTGAGTGTGAACCCTTCAGACTCTCTGCTGCTGCCCGGGGACTCTCTGTCTCTGGTTTGCAATGCAGAGGCTCTCCAGGGTCACAGGAAGCCAGTGGTACACTGGCTGAATCCCCGGGGACAGAGACTTAACCAAAATAACCAAAGACCCCTCACTGTGAGAGCCACAAGCCAAGACAACGGCCAGTGGACCTGTGTTGTGACAAATGGTGAAAAAGAGAACACGGCCAAAGTTTTGGTTACAGTTGTGGGTGAGTTTCTGTGTATGTGCATGTATGTATGCATTCGTTTTACATTAGTGGACCCTCATCCTGAAGATGACTTTACCATGTTTTCTTTTCCTTCCCAGACCTCTCCCCAGCTCCTTTACATCCTCAGTATACATCTAAATCCTGGCCTCTCAGCATCCCCTGCTCCCTTCCTGCTCACATCTCCTGGGAACAAATCAAAGCTAAGGACATCAAGGAAGTTCACTGGCACTTCTTCCCTAAACCAGGTCCGAGTCCACAGAGGCTCTACACCCTCTCTCCGGAGGATCCACTGACCTGGAAGGCAGACCAAGACAGAGGACTGCATCCTGCACCGGACCCGAAAAAACGAAACCTGTCTTTGACCAGAAATCGAGGGAGAGAAGAAGACAGAGGAGATTATGTGTGCGCCCTGGAATTCAAAAATGGTCTGATTCTGAACAGGACTGTGCATGTAAATGTGCTGCAAAGTAAGTCAAAACAAAGCTCTCACATCTTTCACATGAAATATTGTTTTTCTCGTTCTTTTGTTATCGCAGTGTCTCCATTTATATAGTTTCTTTTCTTCTTAATTGTCATTCATAACGAGTCGGAGACGGTCGTTTGTTTGCCTCCTCTCTGCTGCTGTTGTACCGTGCAAGTGTTTTCATCTCTCTGCTGCAGAGTTTATTTGGAAGTGTCCCTGGTGTGGCATGTGTCTAATTCAGTGGCTAATACACATGTCTAGCTCCACTTGTTTTAATAGTGTTTAATGAGTTTCCCTCCACAAGAAGAGTGTGATAACACAATGAATTTTAATTGGACTCGTGTTCTGAGGATTTATGGTGTAAAACTAAGATTTTTCTTCTTTTTTTTAAATTTTTTATCAGAGCTATTATTTAACCAGAAACACTGAAAAGAAACAAGTCCACTAATCTGATGGATTAATTCAAGGATCTTGCAAATATGGGAACTCTGATTTGCTTTTACAAGATCCCAGTGGAGTCCTGCTGCTGTAGTGTTTATGGTTTTCTCTAACTTTGCCCTCTGGAATCACCACCACTACGTTAAATCAAATTTGTCTCTTTATTAAATACCGTGCTGCGAGTGAATGCTTGTGTGCATGCTTATGATGTTTAAGCCAGCCAGATGAAAGTTAAAACCACTCAGAACCTTTGCTTTTTAAGTTTTAGACTTCAGTTTTGGATTGCTTATAAGTTACTGATAGTTAGGTAACGATATAAGGTAACAAATAGTAGTGTTTAGTTTGTACTTAGATGTAAAAGAAAAAAAAAGATTATGATACCTGACAACCAGGGTCCAATCCCACATCACAAAACTAAATCAAATGAAATGTATTGATATCTGCATTGTGCATGTATAACTATCTTCAGGGCTGCAGCTTGTGATTGTTTTCATTATCGATTCGTCTGCCATTTATTTTCTCGATTGAGCGTTTTGTCCTTACGATGTTGGAAGATAGTGAGAAAAATGCAGAATGACGTCGTAGTTTCCCGGAGACCCGACCAGCAGTGCAAGGCCTAAATATATTCTGTTTATTATAACAGAAGTATAAAGAGATGAGCAAGTATTTATTCCCATTTGAAGGGTTGAAGAGAAAGATAAATAATTTAAAAATGATTAATCGACTGTCAAAATAGTTGCAAATTGGTTTTCTCTCCATCGAATTGTTGACTTATTGTTTCAGCTCTAACTGACTAATGCTGTTTTTTTTTCAATTTAAATGTAATGATATGTGCAGTGTGGTTTTGATATAGATGCTGCCATGTATTGCTATGTCTCTGTTCTTATTTGAAAAAAAAAAAGAATCCCCTAAATTTGGCAAGTTTTGCCGGCACACTGCAGCAAGCATTTCATATTTTCTCTCTCTC
>JAOVVB010072129.1:0-13959 GCA_028570985.1 Heterobranchus longifilis
CTCGCCTGTTTACCGTCAGCTCTGTACGTTGCTATGGTTACTGTACACAAACCAACAGTTTACAAGGCCGGGGTAGAGACGCATGCACAAAAGAAAAGCCCACATCTCTGCAAACCCCTGATGCACTGTGGACAGTCCACCAGTCGGGAGCAGGGCCCGTCCCTCCCCGCAGGGAGAGAGCGCACGGTCCCAGGAAGCAGCGAGGTGCTGGCGAGGGTGCTGTCACGGCTGGAGCCACGAGCCACCTTCACATGAAATATTATGAAAAGTGGATATCAGCAAACATCACAACGCCGACCTTTTCAAGAAGGTGGTCGAAGGAATGAAAGAGGGAGGCTGAGTGTCCTCCACCAGTGGAAAACTTTGAAAAAAAACCTGGGAATATTAGTGGAATATTCATTTTCATTAGCCATTTAAACAGCTTAGTAGGAATATTTTCTTTTTTGGAATAAGGGCAAAAAACAGAATATTTTGTGCACATAAATGTAGTCATTGTGTTGCAGAGGCTTAACCATACAGGTTTCTCTCCAAGCTCCGGACATCATGTGACTCGTTTTGTCAGCTATCAGAGTTCAACGTGCACTTTAATTGCAAGGACATTAAAGGTTATATTGCAAAACTTGATTAAATATCACCAGCCTTTATAATGCCCCCGGGGTGATTTTTATGACAGACGGAATGGCGGCGTTCCTTAAGTTCCTGCAGTATCCAGACATCAACTTTCCCTCGTCCTACTCAGTTTTTGAAACAAAAGCCTGGAAGGTGCAAATGAACCAAATCTGGATGTGTGATGAATATTCAGCTACCGGCTAAAAACTGCTTTGTCGTCACTGGAAGTGTCAGCATAAGTGCAATGTAACATTAATCGGTATTAAATACATTAACATTGTACAAAAATGTAGACAGCTTGCGTTCCTCAATTCCATAAAAAGGTCAGAAACCGTAATAAAAGCTGGTTAAGATATTAATGTTAGTGTTGCATTTAACGTTTTATAGTAATCAATTTTTGTCATCTTTCAGGATCTTTAGGAATAAAATGCTCGCCCTTAAGGGCTGCCTTTAAAAAAAAATCTGGGTTGAGTGAATAAAAAAAAATTGCGGTCGCTCTTGATGGTAGCTTGATTATTTAAAAATGGCAGGTTTGTGAAGAATGTTCCGTGTCGTGCTAGTGACAGTTCTCTCTGACCAATCAGTGGTCTGCAGTGTTTTAACTCCACCTTAGTATCGGCTCAGCTCGCCTGGAACAAAGTACCAGGTACCATCCACTACTTTTGCTCATGGAAAACCAAAACAAGAGCGAGTCGAATTGAGTCTAGCCGTAGCATGCAGTGGAAAAGCGCCATAATTTGCTTCTTTTTTATTTTTTTATTTAGTAAGAGTAGTTTGTCAAAGTGCTTGTATTGGAACATGAAGAACTGTATCTGGATATAGGAGCATAATCTCTAAAGTGACAGTGATGCTGATGCAAGGTGAAACCTAAACCAAACAACTGATAAACATTGAATTTATATGAGCACAGATTGAAAGCAAATTGTGTGTGTGTGTGTGTGTGTGTGTGTGTGTGTGTGTGAAATAAATAGAAGACAATGAGTGGAGATAGAATTTGTGGCTGTTGAAGCATGAAGTAATCTGCAAAAGCATTCTTCCCTCAAACTGCCCTATTAATATTAACATATAACATGTGGTGAAGTTTATAGGACCACCTCTCTGCCTGTCCTGCAGGGGTTAGCCTCTTCACAGAGTTCTTTACTGGGGCATAAATATTCAAGGGAGTGCCAGACCGAACATTGTTAATGATGTGTGCAGGCACTCCTACAATGACTCCTGCAACTGTCAGAGGAAAACAATTTTTATCAGCTGTAACAACAGCTTTATGATGTGTAAAATATCAGGGCCTTTAGTACTTTCAGAGACACACACTGAGCAGGTGGATGCTGGTGGAAGTGATCAATTCCTATCCTGTTAAATCCACAGAAGGCTTTTAAAGATGTGCTGCTGACTGGCCAACACCACCATCTCCTTTCAGACATCAAGAAGTTCTACTTTCAAACATTTTCCCTTAGAACTTCTTCAGAACAATGGAGCGGCAGAATGCCCCTGATAGTTTCAGGATTAAACACAATTCTGCTACAATGAGAACAGAGGCTAGTTTCATTATCTCTCTATTATCTAGTCACTGTGTTTGTGTCTGTAAAATGGTATCTGATTCTCCCTGGGTGATGCCTACACGGTGGAGAATTTAATGTGGAGATAATTGCTATTTCTGCTCAAACAGCAAACTGTGGCACCGGTGAATAGTTTCTATGTCAGCGTGTCTCTGGGGGAGAAAAATAGAGGGTGAATGAGTGTGTAGTTGAGCATCCCAGCAAACAAATTACCATTGTTTGAACATCCAATCAAGATGTCCCGCTATGTTTCAAGAATAGTTCCAAAATGGAAATCATGTCAATCAGCTGGACATCCATTCTGGACGTTCTCGCAACATCAAAATATGTCGTGACCACGGACGGGCCTATTCAATTAAAGTAACTTTGACTTTTTGGCTTTGCACATGAACCCCAGTTTCCTGGGTTTAAGTCCTGTATCTGACCCATTCATCCACCATGACCTCTTTCCAATATAGACTTTGTCACTCTGTATACAGACTTTCTGGCAAAAAAAAGGCTTGAAGCCAAACTTCTCACCATGTGCAATCAAAGATAGATTGGATGAAGACTTTTGGCTCTTAGAAACCTTTATAGACTTAGCTGACTTAGGGCCCTATTTAAACGATCTAGCACATGGTCTAAAGTACATGGCGCAGGTGCATTTAGGGCGTTTCCAATTCCACTTTTACGAGTTAAACAGCTCATAATCTGCACAAAGTAAGGCCAAGGGGCAAACAAGGTTGTATTTAGTCCCTTAAATAATCATGGGTGTGGTTTGTAACATGAGTTCAACCAAGTGTCATCTCCAAATTCCCTTTAAAAGCAGTTTTCTGCTCAGGAAAAATGGATCTGCTTGTGCGCAAGCGGCAGACCCTCCAATGTCTCCCAATATTGTCCTATCAACAATCCATTTGACTGCATATGAGCCAATTTTGCACTGATAACCTGTTTAACTGAGGAAGAGGAGCACTGCTGCACATCCCTGTGTGTAATAACACTCTGACACCATCCAAATCTCCTTGTACACTATCAATGACATCACCTCATCTGATCTGCTCTCTGCCGTCGTCACATTTGAGAGAATGTAAATCATATTTTTGTCATTAATGATGTATTATTTCACCCACCTGGAACCCATCCGCTATTAATGAGAATTTCAATAATCCATGGATTAGCCACAGGGCCCACTGATATAACTGCAATCCGCTGATCACTAATCTTACTGTCTGAATTATGTGTCCTTTAAATAGCAGCCTTTAAATACTGCACCATTGACTTTAGACCAGGTTTTTGTTGGGCGATGGTGCAATTGCTTTCTACTGCCTCAAGATAGAAATGTGCCGACAATGCGCCTGACCACACCTTATTTTAAGACCAACACACTAATGGGCGCACAGATTGGTGAAAGTACTTTTGCTACTACACAATGCTGAGTGTGAAACTGACAACTGCACAGGTCTGAAACTAACAATGACAGTGCACCGCTTTGCGCCTGGTGTAAGTTAGAGCCCTTATTATTTTTAGGATGTATAAAGCTGCTGAATGCACACTGTCTACAAAATAGATGAATAGGCCCGTCTGTGATCACAACATATTTCAACGTTGCTAGAATGTCCAGCTGAAAGCCAGGTACGTCCCGGACATCTGCACAACTTTCATTTTGGAACTATTTTTGAAGCGTAACAGGACGTCTTGATTAGACGTTCAAACAACGGTCATCCAACGTCTCAGTGTTTGCTGAGTTTGGATGTGGAATGCCAGTGTAGCTGTCTGATCACAACCATATAAATTGTCAATCAAAGGAAAAAAGCAAATACATGCATTTGCTTTTTTCACAGTAATGATCAATGTTTATTGGTTGGTAAGAGAGGGTCTGGCTGGACCATCTGGCTGTCTACCTCATAACCACGTAGCAGTCTTTGGCGTTCGACCGGGACCATTTTTGGCCGAGGACACAACCTTCCGACCAATGTTTGCTGGGATGTGTGTGTATGATACCAATCCATTTCCTCTATATTTGAGTATGTGATATTTGTGCTTTTGCGCCAATCTGCAGGCACGGTCTGTGGGAGAGACACACACAATCCTCAGTTTTTTCTTGCACTGAAATCTTTCTTCACTGTCAAACTGGCTGCAGGGCTGAATAGATGATTTTCACCAATGGCAGGAAAATTACTCTCTGCGGGACAGCTGATTGGCCCCCTGCTGAACGGAGCCCTTTAGTTCTACCATCAAATCACATAAACGCTTTCACGTCAGAATCAATCAAATAGCAGCAACATTGAGACTGTAGAAACAAAAGCAACACTATAAAGTTAGATGGTGAAAGGCATCACCAGCTCAGCTAGTAGAGCGTGCGCCCTGTAAACTTAAGTTGGGTTTATGGTCGCCATAGTGTCCCTGGTGCGAGGGCTTGTATGTGAAAAATGACACCATGATGTCTTTCGTGTCCAGCGCGAAAGCTTAACTAGGTGCTCACTACACTTTTTATTGGAACATGGACGGCTGACAAGGCTGGCTGAGCAGATTCCTCTGTACAAACATTAGTATGATTCTTCATGTTCTTCATTCAGCTGTACTATCAAATAAAGTCAAAAAGCCCACTAAAATAATATTTAAAGTTAGAAGGTAAAGCCATTGATGTATCATCAACTCATTACATTCCCATCTGCAACCATTTATAATCTATTCCACTTGGCAGGCATCATTTAAATCAGATATAAATGTAGACCTTTCTACTTTTTTAGCTTCTGCACCGCCACTTGGCTCCATTTAGAAAAGTCCACCTGTGACCGGAGACTTTGGCCAATCACAGGTCTTTTCAGAGAGTAGGCATTCCTATTGGCTGTTCTACAAATGTGGCTATGTGTGCATGTCCCTTCAGATAGTGAAGGCCTGATCCAATGCCAGAAAATCCTGCAGAAAAAGTTGGTTTTCCGGCATTGGCAAAGAACTGCCTACACTGCAAAGTAACCCCAAAAAAGGAAGACAGATTTATCAAAGAGTCTAAAGGATAATCTGACAATAAACGCAATGAAACATGTGTCAATACCGGCAAAGCGTTTCAGAGGTGGAGAAAAGATTTTGCTAATCATTTAGCCTTCTGCCAAGCGTAGCCAAAGGCTCACGGCTGTGGCTAACAGTATGTCACCTCAAAGGGCTTTACAGGCCCACAAGTTTGTTACACAGAAACATCCGAGAAGCCGTCATTGGAAACTGTTTGGAAAAGGGCAGGCACTTTAAAAAAAAAAAAAAACCTGATAAGTGATTGTATTAACCATCTATCTACCAAACTCTCGCCAAAGCCAGTCGGAAAACGTGTGAAAACATAAAACATATTTTCCTTCGATAAAAAGCCTTCAGTGCCATTCTTTGCTCTTCTACCTAATTTTCAATCATCTACCATCTAACCCCGTTGTCGTCACACGCACCTAAACTACAGCCGTAGTAGCTCCTCACAGGACGCTGATTGGTCCAAACCACCGTGGTTTGGACACAAACGCCTGACGAGATGGATTTTTGTGTGATCTTGCAAGAATCCAGCTGCTGTGAAAGGTAACTATATACCGACAGTCATGATCGTGATGATTGAAATTAATGACTAATACTTGTACATGTTACTGTCTGAAGCGCGTGCATATGACTGTGTTCATTTGGTAGGAGGGGCTTAGGACAGAGAGGGAGGAGCTGCAGGAGGACGGTATTTAAATTTTTTTTTTAAATCCATAAAACTGCCTACCCTAGCTTGACCATCAAAGTCTTCGATGATGACTTACTGTACATGTTAATTTTAAATAAAGAAGTGAAAGATTAACTACTATACATGTCCTAAACAAAAGTCCCCTCTTCCCTGAGCAGAGTAAAATATTACCATCCAGCTTCAGGTTTGGACTGATTGATGGTGTTGAGGGCTGATGATTCTGCTGTTCTTTGCTATTAAAGAGCTTTTTCTTTGAGAAAATATCATGGTGTATTTATTCATTTGTGTCCATGATAAATTAATGTGTTGTTGCAGCTAAATCCTTAAATGTGTAAAAGATAGGGCTTTATTGATTAATCTGCCAGAAGGTGGTGTTATCAAATTGCTTGTTTTGGCAAAGCAACTCCCCAAAGTCTCAGAGCTTGTTTTGCTTGAAAAACATGACTTAAAGAATTAATTTATTATACATTTTCATTTTCTAAAACTAATTAACTTTCTTCACAGAGTGAATTATTTTGGAATATTGTCATATTCAGAATACAAGTGTGCATGTAAACGTTCACTGATGATAACTATTGTTTTATATTTCTGCTTTCCTCTTCATATCGAATGTTTTGAATGTATTTATGTAGTTTGAGTGGGAAAGGTCCAGTAATTAAGTCTGGGCAGCTGATTTATATACAGCAGCAAACTGATGTGATGGCATGCTGTTTTACATGAGGATGGCTGGCATTGTGAGTGGGAAGAATGGAGGTGTTGATTTTCCAGATAAAGAATATATATTTATATATATGGCCTGTGGCCAAACAGGGAGTGTATCTGGAATTAGTGCCACTTTGACCCAAGTGGCATCAATCGCCCCTTATTTGGAGCTAAATGGGACTTTTACTTTGACAAAAATATTAAATGTACCCTTGCAAAAAGGCATAATAAAAACACACATTGCTAATGAAGTTGATGAACAGATAAACATTCCATTCTTTGAAAATAACAAACGTTACAGCAAAAACATTACAAAATTAATTCTTCTTAAAGGGTCAGGCTGGCACATTCAAGTCCCCCTACAGAAAACCTGTGTGAGCAGAAAGACTGAATTGGACTAAACTAAATACTAAAGTAATCACAAGTTGACGGCTCATATAGCTCAGTGTTGATCAGATGATACATGCCATCATTGATTCAAGGGAATTACATATTGATAGTCGAGAAAACAGGCTCCATAACACAAGGGGATTCTAAATGTTTCGGTAAAATAGGGAGCTTAAAGAATTTTCTGTGTTGTATTTTAGATTTTCCAGCTTTCTGTTTGGTTCTGATGTAGTTTCATTGCAAAAATATTGCAAAATAAACAACCCACTTTCGATCACTTTTGATGAGGTGATTGATGATGAGATGGACGATGATGATCATCAGTGAAACAGGGTTTTTAATCACTTTGCTTTCAGTTACTAGTATTATCAGATTGCCATCCATGAATCAACCTTGTAATTTATACGAGAATAAACTAGTTTAATTTGGCTTTTGCAGGAAACTACTGCAAAATAAAATAGCAAAAGTTATATTGTTATGAGCCTTCAATTTATTATCTGCCTGTTTTCACCAATAACGAGTGGTTGTACCATGTCACTGACCTTCCCATTTGATTCCTGGTGTCAAAAATACATTGAAAAATGGGTTCATTTGTCTTTGTCTGTTGTCTGGAAATTGGCATTTTTCGTCACTCGTGTGGACATCAATTCAACATGGCTGCCAAACGAACCCCATTAGTTGACCTTGGCAACATGAAACATTTTTAACTAGACACCATTAGGGTCCTAGAAAAAATGCTATGCAGGTACATGGGAACCTACTTCTGCTAGACTAAATAGCCTAAAAGCTGTCATGATTACCACATTTATAGTTTTAGTAAGCTACCTTATCATGCAGAAGAATATAATCAAAACAACAATTATTGGAGACTGAGTATAAGATGTACAGATTGGTCTGATAACATTATATTGCATCAGGATCGGATCTAACAGGATGTGAGTGTTGCTGTACAGACTGTCAAGGCTGTTGGAAACTGTCCGTTTTGAGCCTAATTACACCTGTGCTTCTCCCGCTGTGACATGCCAAAAATGTCTGCTCTGACCGGTCAAGGTCAAGGACCAATTAAATTAATTTGTCTTGCAACAGTTGCAACAGACCTAACAGAAGAGTCAGGGAAATGTCAAAAACTAGCCTCTGCAGGAGTGAAGACGGGCCAAAATGTATTTGATTAGGAAGAGTTCACCATAACTGCAAGCAGCCTTGTCTCCTAAAAATGATGTACCCATGCGATAAAATTGCATTCTCAATTACGTTTCAAGGGTAACATATTTTCTGTTGGATTACGTTTGTCTTTCACACACCGCAGATACATTTCTAATCCATGTCTGCGGGAGTCTGTGTAGGGAGGAGGTTGGGCCGTGTATTAATTTCTTTTAACTACATAATCTACTTAATTTACATCACATAGGATATATAGTTAACTTAACCTACATAACAAACATATTTATTTTAACCCAAACCATGATATTTTTCTAAATCTAATAGTTTTGTTGCCTAAACCTAACCACGTGTTTAAAATGGTGACCGTTTCACAACGTGCATCGGTTGTTGGTAAAAAAACAACGTTTCCCTCAAAACGTTATTGAGAATGCAGTTTAGTTGTATGACGGTCGCTGGAAAATACATTGTGCCATGCCATTGTTCTGACAGCCCATTATTCTGAAACCACCATAATCCAAATAACCCAAAAAGTGGACTGAAAGCCCATTTGTCCGACAGCCCGTTATCCCGCCCATTGCTCTGAAGACCCATTGCTCCGACACACACTGCAACCCCCTAACAAACAGAAGTACAATGCAAGTATTTTTGGAGCAATGGGCATTTGTTTTCGGGATAACGGGCTGTCGGACAAATGGGCTTTCGGTCCAATGGGACATTTTTTGGACTATTGGGGTTTTGGAATAATGGGCCGTCGGAACAATGGGCAGTCCCTAAAGTAAGTTTCCCTCAAAACATAATTGAGAATTAATTTTTAGGAGACAGGGTTGCTGCAAGACATTTGGTCATCATAAAGAAAGCATACACACATAATAGAGATATATTTCACACTATCATTAATCGTCGAGTATACGCGAGTAGATGCCCAAACTGCCTCAACTGGCTCTACACTAAGATCCTTCCACCTGAGGACAATGCCTTTGTAATACATACAAATATAAGACACAATATGTGTATTGTCAATGTCCATATGTATTTCCTTTTTACTGTTTGGATCTAGCACCTACAGTATCACATGTTCCGTGTCTGTCTTATTTCTTATGTTTTATATTTATCCATATTGTGTTTTGTTTTGAGCAGAATAAATGTTTAGTTATTTAGTTGTTTAGTGCTGATGATGAGCTCCAATAATGAACACAACTCGACATATCAATCCCAGCTGGTTGCGGCACACAAAAGAAAACACAGTCTGTGCAGAAAGTATATGTTTGGTGCTGGTTTAATATAGCCGCCTGCTTAGACTTCTTTTCTACAGACTGTTGTGACACCAGCTTTGATGACAAGAAGCACAGTGATACGCTGCACTCTAAATTGATGCCAATTACATCTGCCACCGGGAATTGGAGAGATGGGGGGAAAAAAAGAAAAATAACTCACACATTACAGAAGTGATGACAGAAAGATGGCACACTGTTTGTGACATATTTTGTGCCTTTTCAATTACTGTACTGCACGCCTATTGTATATTTCAATGTACACCATACAGACCTGTCATTATAATGCGTCATCTACTCGTCACATTTAAACCCAATTAATTTCCTGACAGGTTTGAGGACTTGATTTGTCAAGCAATATCGCTTTGGCCTTTTATCTAATCTCTCTCACGCAGGCTTCGGTCAAAAACTCAGGAGAGAAGACAGAGTGCCACTCCCATATTTAAGGGCTTCTTATTAAATAATGGCACGAGAACTGGAGCTCTTATACTGATCCTTGAATGTATACTGCCACTGGTGGGGAGTAATGACTTTCATTTACTCTGTGTGACTCTGTTACATGTACTGAAGTAACCTTTTGTGCTTGTTGGAGTAATTTTAATGCAGCATAATTTTTACTCGTACTTGAGTATACTTTTTGGCTGGACTTGCAGCAAAGCTGGGGGACCCCCCCCCCCCCACTGAGCTAAGGAGTGAGTCAGCGACATACTCTCGTTTAGCGAGCTAATCCAGTAGCACAAAGCACACCCACTGAGCCAAACATCCACCACTGCTTCACAGCATCTCTTCAATCGTGTTCTTCTGTGACCTTCTGAAAGGTCACTGAAAGTCTGCCAGTTGTCAAGCTACCAAAACACTAGATCAGCTGATTTCACTGATTAGTTCCTGTACTCTGGCTCAAGGTGTGCTAATCAGTGAAATCTGCCATTCTGCAGAATGCTTGGAAATATCATTTGCATGTTGTCTATACAAGGAAAGTAAATAACTAGGGCCCGACTGATACAATACAGATTTTAGAGGGGAAAAAATCACCAGTTACCAATATAGTGAATTTTTGAGCTGGAATGAAAATAGAGGATTGTGCCACATACAGTTAAGGGTGCTCCGATCAGTATTTTTGGGGCCAATCACTGATTGCTGGAAGCAGTATTGGCTGATACAGACAAAAAACATTGTATATTAACTATTTAAAATTAGGAGATTTCAGAAGTTTTCATAGTGGTGCATAATGGAAAACATATACGCCGATGCAGATAGATACTGATATGTGATTGGCCAATATCGGTCGATAATATCGGCTGACCAATATATCGGTCTGGCTCTATAATATTCCTACACTATAAATTGGATTATGTGACAGTAGCATGAATTATACACAAGATTAAGTCATTTTAGTTTCGGCAATAAACATTTTTCAAGGTTTGGGTTGATGTCAGATGGGGAAGCAGTTGGGTAGCAGAGGCTTTTGGACACGTTTGCAATGCATTACAGACCTGAGATAAACATTCAAACTCAGCAGAGGAAACATATTGCTAGGTTTGTCTTTATGCATATAGCATATATGCAATAGGTTGCATATTTCAGACTGGTTGATTGGACTGAAGGCTTTGCAGACCCCAGGGGTCACACTGACACATGATTGAAAACTATGTTCTTAAATATTGAATTTGCCATTTCCAGCCATGCCCCTTTTGCACAGGTTTGATTTCCTAAAGGCATTGACTCTGTGCATCCTCCAAGATCATTGCACACTCAGATCACTGAATCACACGTATTACGTACAGGCTCCGTGTGTTTATGCGTGCTCGTGTTGTGAAGCAGGTGAATCTAAATGAAATTTATATCTAATGAAAAAAAAAATACCTGCACTCTACCAGGAATAATACGAATGTTGGAGTGTGTGACAAAGGAAAATACATCATACACTGCTGCACTTGCAGTGAATTTCAATAACAGTGAAATATCTGTAATCATCAGTAATGCACATTTTAAAAGACACAATGGGAGGATGACAGTCGTTAATTCCAACACTGTGTGTGCTGCACTACGCATACCTGATACAAGTTCTGTGGCGTGTCTGCACATGCAACATAAACAACTCATAACAAAAACTATAGTTATTAGAACTGTCCTGCTATCTCTCTCTCTCTCTCTTTCTAGGAAGGACATGGACTGGCTGGTGTCATTATGACCGTCATCTCATCATTGTGTGTGTGTGGGTGTGTGTGTGTGTGTGTGTGTGTGTGTGTGTGTCCCTCATCTCATCAGAGCACTGATAGCTTTCTGATCCCCCCATTTCCTCCCGCAACAGTCTTCCCCCACACATACTGCAAAGGATGTGTTGGCCATAACAATGCAAGACTGATTCATTCCTCCGTTATAATCACACATTCATTCTCTGCGGATATTAGAGGGAGAAAGAGTGGGGGAAAGAAAGAAAGAAGATAAGGAAAGTAGCAACATCCCAATGGTATGCACCACGCATAATGTCTGCTCGGATTGAAATTGAAAATATTACAAATAATCCGACACGTAATCCCTTGTTAAGACTCTTGTTTGTTGTCACAGCACTTACCCCTCCCTCATTACCACAGCTGAGGTGCCCTTGAGCAAGGCCCCTCACCAACTGTTCCAGTGGAACTAGTGACCAGCACTGATTACACTGTGGTTGTATTTTATTCTTTTTCAGACATACAAACATCGGCAGACTCCCGTCAGTCTAGCCTCAAATTCTATAAAAGTCAAAGCAATCAAAATACCAATCGACTTAAACAAGGAGACTGTCCTCTACTGAAAAATGACCCAGGTTGTTTGTACAAGTAGCAATTATGATCCATATTTACTATTAGGCGGCGCCCTCTAGTGGGCATAGTTATTATGACAGAAACAAAGCAGGAAGTGATGTAACATAGTATTAAGATCAAGAAAGTCCGTTTAGGGCTCAAACAAACACAGGACTTTGGCCCATGAGGCTGCTGTTAATGTCCAGTTTGTAAATAAAAGTAAACCGCGAGTTATTTTAACTCTACGTAACAAACAGAACTACATCACGTTATGCATCACGTGTGCAATTATGTTGTGTATGTACGCACGGAAGTGAAGTAACGTAAGAAATGTAACATTACCGAGTAGATTTGTAGTAGTTTTTTTTTGTGCCTAAACCTAACCAAACTCACAATGTTAATGACATGTTTAAAACCGTGACCGTTACGAGGACGAAAAACTGCACAGTTTCCCTCTTTAGCTTTTAGCTTAGTGCAGCACCATTGAAACGGCACTGGCTTAGTGCTCCTCCCTAGCTCCACCCTCCCGTCCAAATATGGTCACATCCGGTTCCAAAAAGCCAAGATGTCAAACTTTTGTCCACCACACAAATGAAGTTCCTTACAGAAAATAAAGTACTTTGAATTGAATTCAAAAATGGGTGACGTCACGCTGGCTACGTCCACTTCTTTTATACAATTTATGGTCTACATCCATATCAGCAGCTCTGTGATGTCATACTTAGTGGTGCTTTGAGATGAATACTAATGTCAACATACTAAAATGCTCACAATGACAATGCTAACATGCTCCATAGCACTGTGTTCACTCCTGGATAGTGAAAAGAACTCCCTGGCGTGTTTGTGTTTGCTTAAACCAATCACAATCGTCCTGGGCGATGACACGCCCCGACGGTGCTTCTGCAAAACAGTGTTGGGACGGAACCCGTTTTGGTGTCACACCTCCATGAAAATGTTGTGAACATATTCTTTGTAGATCTTTACAATCATTCACTGAAAGAACAGATCAGGTCTGCCTTATTGCACAATCCAAATCTGATAAACGTGTCATTTTCAGCGTGTAGGTTGATAACTGGGAGGGTGTTGCTGATGTTGAAGCCAGACTACTGACATGCTGATGTTTAGCAGGTTTATCACGTTCACCAAATTAGTTTAGTGCTTAGCAGGGTAACATTTGTGAAGTATTAGACAAATGAAAATGTCGAAGCCAGATGAAAAGTCAGGGGATTCATTACAATTCATCCTGTGGTGAACATGAATGTCTACCACATGTCCACCCAATAGTTGTTGAGATATTTCAGTCTGGCCCAAAGTGAAGTAACGACAGACCAACATTGCCATCCACAGAGCCGATGGGATATTAGCATTAAAGCTTGCAGTAGTTTACAGTATTGAACACTTTCCATGTCAGACGATGTGTTACATTGTGTCAGTTTGAATTGTTACCCCTGCAGTGTAACAGAGGTCCATGTAGAGCTAACAGTAAGGCAGCTGATTCATGTGTTCAGCTGTCTACAACAGGAGGATGATGATAAAAGTCCACAGTTTGCAGCCGAGGTGACAATTCATTAACCACCCTGCATTTATATCCCATGGAAATTACAGTCTTATGCTGTTAGTTGTGTTAATTTGATTCCACTTTTCAGAAGAGAGTTGCGCTTTTTTCAGTGTTGCCATAATTGGAATCAGAGTTTAAATAAAATCAAAGTGGTTTGATTGCCTGCAGAAATCTGCAGATGTGTGTGTGTGTGTGTGTGTGTGTGTGTGTGTGTGTGTGTGTGTGTGTGTGTGTGTGTGTGTGTGTGTGT
>JAOVVB010072140.1:0-13959 GCA_028570985.1 Heterobranchus longifilis
TCAGAATGTTTTCAGGAAAAAGTCAGAATGTTTCAAGGAAAAAGTCAGAATGTTTTCAGGAAAAAGTCAGAATGTTTTCAGGAAAAAGTCAGAATGTTTTCAGGAAAAAGTCAGAATGTTTCGAGAAAAAAAAGTCAGAATGTTTCGAGGAAAAAGTAGCAATGTTTGAGAAAAAAAGTAATATTGTTTCGAGGAAAAAGACAATGTTTCGAGAAAAAAAAGTCACGACAAAGCAAAATGTAAGGTAAAGTGATTCCAGTGTATTTTTGTGTTTTAAGCGTATTTCGTTGATTATCGGGATAACCGCGACATGAAATGTTCATATCATCCCATGTTGATGGTGATGTATAATACATTGGTAACGGTGACGTTGCTAGGCGATGTTGACAATATTCAATATCCGTTATATTATTCATATTACCTGTGGGGTTATAGTGGACACCAGACAATAAGGTGTAAGCCACCCATCTGCTGTATGTTTCTATGTCATACTGTATGTTTCTCATGTTTGTTTTTATGCTTGCTGCAGCACAAATTGCCCGCTCAGGACAAACGATAAATTGACTTGACTTGGCTTGCTGCCATTTTTCTGTGGAGGAGAGTCTCGTGCGACCCGAGAACACTCAAAAGGACACAATCCTCGTCAACGCTGTTGACCCGTATTGTTAACTCACTGTGTCTGACCGCTCGCTCTTGGAATTGTGGTGAAATTGTGTCCGGGATTGGAATAACTATTCTCAAATCCTCGCTGAGCTCTCCCTAATGTGAAGGCAGCTTGCACAGTCATGTCTCTCCTCACTGCTTCATATCGGGGAGCAAATCTATACAACATGCATAATTCACGCTGCCAATACGGGCGGCGCGGACAGATCTATCATCGCACACTGAATGAATGGTGGGGTGTGGATATATGTTTATTGGGGAGGATTCATCATTAATCTCCACGGACAAACGTAGCGGGATTTGGCAACATGTGTGCGGTATGACTAATTCTTGATGCAAATTCAATAAAATTAATGGATTTTTATTGCAAGCCATAAGGTCACATGTTGCTATCAAGTGGATATTTGGAGATGTTCCCTCGCCTGGAAATCCCACAGGACCCGTCAAGAGACACAACTGTAATCAATGACCTGGTTCCAGTAATTACTGTTTACTTTAGCTCATTATTCTCAGAGCTTTGATTAAGCAATAGCCCTCATGTGAAGGATATGTGGCCTTAATTGGTGGTTGCCAGGATGCGTATCTCTCGCTTCTGTTGTAATACACATTGGGAGGAATGGAGGTCAGGGAGGGAGAGGCGCCTCAGGCAGCTATTCTTGGCACGGCCTTTGAGTCATTCACATTCTCCTAATTGTCCGACGAGTCGACATGTGACAGACGACGAACAGCAGCCTTTCGTCCGGCAGAGCAAACACGGCGCACATGTTTCACACGGCGGAAGAGAATGGTTCATATGTTGACATTTACAACTTAATTAAAACCAAGAAGGGAAATGATCCACGCGGGGTCAGATGCTCATTACACGCAGGTGGTTACACACAAAACATACACAAGCATTTTGCACGGACGACGACACGATCCTACACACCGTTTAGCTACTACTGCACGCATTTATCCGAGCATCGCTAATCCCCACCCGGCTGGAAAAACCTGCTCATTTGAATCGCTGAAATCCTGAGATGATTAAAATATATTACCATGTCAGAGAAACTCATACTCGTAATATTAAAGATGTATGTATGCACATAAATTCCCAATTGCCTCCTGCGTTTTTGATTAGGAGCTGAGAGACAAATGTAGGTAACAAAATGCATCAAAGATGGAATTTTAAGCAGAACAAAGCTATTAGAATATATTTGCACATCATTGCATTATTTGTTCACAAGCACGTACGCACGAAGCTACCCAAGGCTGAGCTCAGTCGGCTGTCACATCTAACTTATCAAGGAAGTACATGCCTCTCAGCCACTTGTTTCAATCTCACTGGCAACAGTGGACATAAGCTGAGCTCTGGTCTGCAGGGTGAAGGACTTTCTTATGCAAAGACGATGAAACACACACCGTAGGTCGTTTGTGCAAGCAGCAATCACAACCCATATTTATGGTTATTGTTAGGCAGGTAATCTCTAATTGCGGGAGTAATTATGACGGGAGCAAAACAGGAAGTCATGAAGTGTTAAAACTGAGAAACAAATGCAGGATTTTGACCCAGAAGACGGCTGTTTGTGTCCTGTTTCAAACTAAATCAGTTATCTCTATTCACACAGGACTAGTTTTACCTGGGGACCTCTACTGATTTGCAATAATTAGTCTGTGATCTTAATCCCATGTGAATCCACCATGTCCGTAATTTGTCAAGTAAAAATTCCACCGCAAATTACCTGCAATATTTCTCCAAACACAGAGGTCCTGTGATAATATTAGTCCCTTGTGAATCTGCATCTCGGTGATTTGGGGTCGTTATTGGCTGCGTTGGGAATTATAAATGAAAGTTTTGACAGAGCCGTGACGTCATATCCGGGGGATAATGTCAGTAAATTCGAGTAAAATACAGACTTATCAACACAGAATGGAAGTGAATTAACATAACAAATGTACTGTTTTTTTGATGATTGTTTTTTTGGCTTTTTATTGATGTTTTGATTTTATTGATAGTACAGCTGAAGGTACACAGGAAGGGGGTGAGAGAGAAGGGACGACATGCAGCAAAGAGAGAGAGTCAAACTCGTTACATTTAGGTATGAAAACGCTCCTGAGCGGCATATTTCCTGCAACTGCTATAGGCACTAATTTAGTAAATGCTCATATGTGTCGTATTAGAGGGTAGGAACCATAGACTGTATATAAAGGTGGACAATGCGTCTCCATTTCCTCTCACTGTACAAAATGAAGCCAAAATATCCCGGATACGGGCGCCGCCATGTTGTAATTTTTGCAACCAGAGTCTGCGCAGTAGCGACCGGTCGGCATCGACGTCCCGACCAATCAGGAGTTAATCACAGCTGTCATTCACGACGTGTCACCCCCTTTTTATTGCATCAAATAACTAATTAAAACAAAACTTATCAGAAAAATAAACACTAGAACAAACATCAGCGTGATAAGAACTACCTAAATAACTGAAACCATCTTTGGGAAAAATGTATTGTACTGTGTACTTTTTATTTGACTCATGTCCCATCCACTAACATGGAGGAGGCGGGACTTATGTCCTGTACTGCAGCCAGCCAGCAGGGGGCGCTCCAGATGTTTTGGCTTCACTCCATCTTTATATACAGTCTGTGGTAGGAACAAACGACTTATGTGGGCGTGTGGTTTGGAAGACTTGTTATTTTTAGACATCAAACTGTCTGGGAAACCAAAATCTGAAAAAAAAAAAATCTGTTGTAAGCTGTAATTAACAAAACTGACAGTGTTAGCCATATTATCAGTGCACGGATCTCCTTTTCAATAATTCAGTGTCTACATCAGAAACACACTCTATCCCTCCGTCTGCCATGACAGCCAATCCCACTGCATTCCCCAAGCTCCATTCATTAAAACGTCCTGTGAGTCCTTCCCTGCAAAGAACAATTCCATCTAGACCTCACAATTTAGTTAAACACCCCCCCGCCCACAGCCACATGCGCAAACACTTGCTGTGATGATATGCCATGCTGTGTTTGCTTGTGCAGAGCCTCCTGTTATGACTTTCACTGTATGCTGAGTAAAAAAAAACTCCAATAAACCAGCTCCCCAGTTTATAGTTGCATTCTCTCACTTAAGACGATATTAGGTGAGGGACAAAATGTGCTGTTTTGATTAAATGCTTTAATACAAAAACTAATAATACAATAGAGCCAGAATACAGATAAAACACTACATTTCATCACATAAATTACTTCACTATATATTGAACAACATTAGTCTTTCCATGCGTACCCACATTTCTGAGTCCACTAGGTGCTTATCATTTAGTGTGTGTTAATCACTTGCAACCGGCTTTCTCTCTTTTTATTTTCACGAGTAATTGGCGATGCAGCACATGGAACCAGAGACCTGCAGGCGACACGCAGGATGGAGAACACTGGGATGGAAGAATCTGAGATCACTGAAGTGTGTCGACCGTTTTTTTCTCTCCATTCAATTACTCCATTGTTGTTTACTTATTCATTTTGTGCTTTTCCTTTCCTCAAACACACCATGCTATCGCCAACTGTCTCTCTTTATAGTTTTCTAGGCTGTCCTCCCCCGAAAAACGACCCCAGAGGTTGTTTGTACAAGCAATTACAGCATAACCCATATTTATGTTTCATTGTTAGGCAGCACCCTCTAGTGGCCGTAGTAATTATGACAGGAGCAAAGCAGGAAGTCATGTAACGTAGCATTAAGTCAAAGAAAACAAACACAGGGTTTTTGACCCAGGAGACCGATGTCCCGTTTGAAAGTAAAAGCGAAAACTAAACAGAAAATTATTTATACTTTCGGTAACAAACCGGACATGGTCATGTATGTATGCACGGAAGTGATGTAACGTAACAAAAGTACTGATTTTAACCCAAAAATAACCAAGTAGTTTTGATGCCTACAGATGAAAATAAAATTTACCCTCCTAGCCTATTCCCAGCCCAGTTCCAGCTTAATCCCAGCCCACCTCCAGCCGCTGGGACTCCCCCCCCTCCTCATGTTTTCTGACAGGGTGAGTCGAGATTCCAGTGTAAACACGCCCATTCATTCATTTTCAGTTACCATGATATGGTGCTTCCTTCAAATTTAATTAAATTTTAATTTATAATTTAATTCCAGCTACTGAAGCATGGGAAATTCAAGGTGGCTTCATCTGTAAAACTAACCAAACTGCGACCGTTTCACAACGTTAACGATGTGTTTAAAACTGCAGATGTTACGTTTGAGGACGGAAACGCTCCTGTGGGTCGTACTGCATTTCCTGCCACCGCTAGGGGCGCTAGTTTAGGAAATTAGAGGGTAGGAACAAACGACCTGTGTGGTCATATGGTTCGGAGGACTTGCTGTTTTTTTTTTTCAGATTTCAAAATATCCACCTTGAGCCGTGCAGCCCTTTCCTCCACCCGTCTTGCCTTACTTTAATTTCCCCCCTCTTTCTCACTCCTGCTCAGAACGTGAGTGCACCCACATCTCGATTAGACCTCTGGAAACGCCAATTTCCTGGAAGATTATAGTGATGGATTTACACAGTATCAATCAGAGCAGATGTGGGGCTGGAAATAGCTCTCAACTATAGGTGAAAGATGTTTTTTTGAGTCGTGGTCAAAGAGCCCCACCAGAAACAAGGTGCGATGCAGACATCTTCAATCATGCTATCGAAGATTTCTCTGGTTCTTTTGTTTTCCTCAAGTGTCAAGAACATCGCGGTGGAAATGATATGTTTTCAAACGCATGAAGCTGTTAGAATAATTTTAAAAATAGACATCGGTGAAGTACGGTGCCCCCGACAGCAGCCAGCTCAGACGAAGATGAGCTGTTCCTGGTGACTCTTCATCTAATGTGACTAGTACCTTCAACAAGCCGCTCTGATTGAGGTCACATTCCTCTGACCTCAGGGCATTATTACCCTGTAATCATGTGTTGCTCTGCATGGCTACATTTGTTATTTCTCGTTGACAGCCTAATGTTAGAAGAAAGCAATTTTACCTGATGGATGATCATAAGAGGGGGAGAGGCTATATCAGCGTCATGCCTTGCCAGTGAATTATGCACAACAAAATCCCATAGATGGCTGAACCGGCTGCCCGCAATACATGCCATTCTCAAATATACTACCAGTCTACGTGCTTTACACGCCGGGTTATTATTGCCGGAGCTGCGAGGACTTTTCAGGTTATCAGAATGTGCACGAGTCCTATTCATTACCATAGTATTTACTTGTCCTCTTAAATCAAACAGGCTGTCAGTCCTTACATTACCACAGCGCTATGAAAAATGGTTGACTTATTTTCAAGCAGCATAGCTTGGGCTACTGATTCATAGGTCTCAGGCCATTCATGATCACAGAAATCAATTGGCGCTGGTCCTCTGGTCCGTACTTTGTCTGTTGGCGGCAATAGGGATAACGTGTCAAAGTGGGCCTCCTCAATCTTGTCACTTTAAGTGCAATCAATACTGCTTCCCCACCAACCGAAAGCCTCTGAATACCAGCCCCCCTCTCCTCACACTAGGCTGAACATTTCAATCAATATCTGACTGGAGGCTAAAAACATCTGCAGAAGCAACAACAAAAAGTAAGGCGGAATTAAATGCTTTGCAATATACCGAAGACGACGCGCTCTGCAGGAACGGCAATGCAGAGAAATCAGTTGGATGTATAAAGGAGACGTGGAATTCTCTCTGACGGCGAAGCCTGCAAATGTGTGTGCGGCGTGAACGGATCAAATCACAAAGGCTCTGAAAGCAACACACGTGCAGAACTGAGCGCGCATTAACAAAATCAAATCTCTGCTCAATTAGTGGTATAACAATTAGCAGAACAGAAAGCTTTTCTATCTCAAAACGCAGCTTTTCCAGCAGTGTTTTCAGCTGCGAATGTGTTGTCCCCGGAGCACCATACATCATTGTGGACAATTCTCAATGTATGGCCTGCCGTCGGCTTCCAGACAGCTCCAATCCATAAAAGCGAGCCTCTGGCCAACGTACCTGTAAATTAGTCTACCTAAAAAATTCAACGAGCCCAGGGAGAGGTTTGATGTGTGCATCTGGGTGCTTGGCCCTGGAAACGATTGCATTAATTGCCTGGAGGATTATGGGACACAGACCTCCATTCCCTCATGCATATTTGACACTTGGAGCAGCACGCCCGGGCCCCTGTTGCAGCTAATGGATGATGTTTGGCTCTGTGTTGCATATGTATAAGCTACCGAGTTATGAGTGCGGCGAGCGCATCCCCGTGCGTGCCTATCTGTCTGAGCATGTGTGTCGGCTCTGTTATCTTGAGCCAGCCAGGGTGAGCGTAGGGCTGGGTGGCCGGGTTGCCGGTTCCTAATTGGTGCGACTGCTCCCACTACTCTTGCCCTCAAAGGCTGGCGCTGCCCTCTCCTGTTAATCTGTGCCAGGGATTTGGCAGGCTTGACACGGAACTGACCTGACAGTCCTTTGGGGGTGTTGTGAGCACAAACGAGCGCTAAGAAAAAAGTAGACGGATGAATACGCCGCCACTTAGACATATACACAGAGAGACATGAACTCTCGTGCAAATTAAAGCAACAGTTAGTTAGACAAATGCACATCTGCACACAATCTGAAATGAAAGAGCTGCATCTCCATTTGAGATATGGCTCCGGACAGCGTGGCTGTGATGAAGAGGGAGAGCTCTTGACAGTGTTGTTGGTGGAACGGCATCAAACAGTAGTCTGAGTATGTGTGTGTGCGTGCAGATGCCACGTCTGCTGATAATGTCCGTGCACACTCCCGCAATGTGAAGTGAGGCTGTTGATATCAAGTGCTCGCACACTGCTATACATGACGTCCTTTTTGTCTGCAGAGATCTTCTGGCGTGACAAAGTGACACCCGATCTGATGGCTTTTGAAACGTCTGACGCAATCGCTTGGCACCCCACTATGAATCTTAAAACTCAGCCAAATGGAATGATTTGAATCAGAAAAGGGATTCATTATTCTCACCTCTAAAATAGGCTATTTTGTAATTGCAGTGCTATAAAGTCCCAGTGGTTATATAAGACTATATTAAAATAAGACTCGCTCTACAGCCTTGCTCTCTGTAGCGGCTCTGCCAGGTGCACAGTTTTCATCCCACCCGTGTTTCGCTATAGACCTTCCCTACTGTGCCGTGATTCGTCACCTCCACACGCCAAGGTCACGCGTGCTTAAAGAGGTCATGGTTAGGGTTAGTACAAGTTGCAAACAAACTCCTGCACACTGTCTTGCAACTTTTGACCTACTCGTCTTCCTCGTACACACTTGTCTCATGAAATAGATGTGCAAAGTATTCTTCTGTTCTAGGATTAGTACTAGCCAATCTCAGCACAGTAGGGCGGGACTAGGCGAAACACGTGTGGGGGAAAAATAACACCTACCAGGCTGTACTTCCACACTGCTGTGCTTTGAGCTAAATGCTAACATCAGCATTCTAATATGCTCACATTGCCAACATGTTCACCATTAGTTTAGTGTGTTAGCATGCTAACATCTGCTAATTAGCAATAAACGCAAAGTCCAGCTGAGGCTGATGGGAATGGCATTCGTTTTGCAGGTTTGATTATCAACATGCATTACCATGAATGACTACTTACCTGAGGAGATGCATTTAACCCCGCCCACCTGCTGTTCTAAAGATTTGTGACTCTGAGCACTACACTGATTCTATTTCAGGTCTCCATAATAAGCCCCTTTCACACATGCACTGCAACTTATCTAGATATTACCCAGAGGAGCTGTATGTGAAAATGCAAATGTCTGAATAATTTGGACCGGACATTAAACAGACTGTACCCTGCCAGCTCCCTAGGACAAAGTCAGTGTAACGTCCAACTGAATTCAAAGCGAGAGAGCTGGCGTGTTGACGACGTTTCTATCATCACAGAGGTTTGAAGAAGAAGGGTAATGAAGCGATTCGGGAACTTCTATCGGTAACGACCGACGCCGAAAACGTCAGACAAATTCACGGAACATCAAGAGATTTGATTGTCTGTGATATATTACAATATCCGCACCTGATTCTCCAGACATTGTCCGGGCTTCATATGAGAAAACGGCTTTACTGTAGCGCAATTCATAAAGCGTGTGAGGATTCACAACTCTACTGAAGAGCTCTTTTGTATCTGTTGATGTACCGAACTCTTACACCTCCATTGACATGTTAGAAAAACCTCACATACGCATTATGTAATAATGGTCCAGGGACACATCCATTATCCCTTCAGTGCATAATATTGTAGGCAGCTCTTCAAAGATTATCACATATAATATGACAGTGTACCACGCATTCAACAAATCACCTGTATGCATAATGACCACATTATTTCACATGAATGACGAATACATTTAGATTATGGATACAGGATATGATTAATGCTACCTGCCAGATTTGGGGGAGTGATTCGGCTTTAGATGAGGTATGCAATATGTAAATATGTCATTTGTGTGTACATAAATTTCAGTCTGCCGAGACGCCACAGGTAAATTGAAATTCATTGCGAGCGCTGACCCACAGCGGGTTAAATTATATGTCAAGACAGACAATAACTCTTTCAGAATACAATTAAAGAAATGTAAATGTGTGCAGAGAGTGAGTGCAAATACCTCACTACAATATTTGAACAGAGAGATGATTGGGAAGTTATTAATTCAGAAACGGGAGCTGAGGATGAGTTCATCTCTTTTGGGCTTTGACTTGGTGTGAGTGTCATGAGTAAACACGAAAGCTATCACTCCGGTGTCAGAGTGCGTTAGTACTTACAGCGGGTGTTAAGCAGTCCGTTGGGCTTTCTCGCACTTGGATGGCATACTCGCAGAGTGTGTGTTCAATGTAGCACCACAGGGGCTCTTTTTGACAGAAGGAAGCGATGGGCGTGTCTGGCTCCAGCTTCATGGTTAATAGCCATGGCCACTATTAAAAAAAAGACAAAAAGTAAATTAGGATGAGCTGCCTTCAAGTCACACCAACACAGCATTCACTGTATGCTCTTAAAAATCCCTGATTCATTCACTGACCACACTGTTGGATGTTCAATGCCGATGGTTTCTAAAGATATCTGTGCGTGGCAACTACAATGTGGTTAAAGTTTGGGGATGTTCGTATAGTTTCTGCAAAGAATCCAGGGCTAAGGTAGTCTTGTGTAACCAGACCTATCTGGATTGAATAGCTTTCACTCTGGTATAGTGGAAACAACTTCCTGGCCTGTTTATATTTCTTTACACCAAATCACACGGGCGGAAGGAGGGACTTCCTCCGGCCGGTCTCCTCCCGGCTGAAGTATAAGGCTTTATACCGACACTGCTTATGTACCCAGCCAGACTACGGCTGAGGTAATAGTTGAAGTTTTGGGGAAATATGCTTTTCTGTATTCTTGCCAAGAAGAAGAAGAAGAAGAAGAAGAAGAAGAAGAATTCTTTATTTGCCAAGTACATCTCTTTACATACATACAAGGAATGTGTCCTCTGCATTTAACCCATCCTAACTGTTTAGGAGCAGTGGGCAGCCACAGTCTGGCACCCAGGAGGCAATTCTTGGGGTTCAATATCTTGCCCAAGGATATTTCGACATGTAGACTGCAGGGGCCGGGGATCGAACCGCTGACCTTCCGGTTAGTGGACGACCGCTCTACCAACTGAGCTACAGCTGCAAGAATTAGATGAGAAGATCGATACAACTCTCATGTCTGTCTGTTAAATGTGAAGTTACAGTGGGGATTGCCCATTGGTCCGACGGCCCATTATTCTGAAACCGAAACATATCCAAAAAACTGATAACCAATAATGACACACTGCCATTATTTATGGTTATGCGTCCTTATTAGCCTACCTCTGTCGTCTTTCCGCCCTAATATCTTAGTGTATCTTAAAAAATAATTATGTTTTATGGTGTAAGGTCTGGTTAGGTTTTGGCACAAAAACCACTTGGTTAAGGAAAGATCGTGGTTTGGGTTAAAATGATCACATGTATGTCAAACTACACTAATATATTAAGGGAAAAAAACTCCAGGGGGAGTGTGTATTTTTGGAGCAACAGAACTTTGGAGCAGTGGTCTTTTGTTTTCGGGATAACAGGCTGTCAGACTAATGAGCATTCAGTCCAATGGGACATTTTTCAGACTACTGGGGTTTCAGAATAATGGGCCATGGAACCAATAGCATGGCACCGCTACAGCAAGGAGCAGTGGTTAGCATAGCTTACCATAAAGACTGGACACAAGGGAAAACAGCTAGCCTGGTTCTGTCCAAATGTAACTGCCTACCAGCACCTCTAACACACTCACACACTATGTCTCTGACATTCATCCATACAAACAACAAGAAGACTACGAGGTTTAAAAGGGGGTTTTCAGTCTTGAACATCAAAGCTTAACCGTCTCTGTTGCAAGAAAAGCAAATAAGCATATTCTCCTAAATGTCAAACTGTTTCTTTTAAGGTTTGGGAATGATTGCGGTATTGTTGTTAGGTTTCAGAAAAAAGACATTTCTTGTAGGAATGTGATATGAATGACAATCTCTGCCATGAAAGTCATACGCTTTTTTCCACCTTGATATTCGTCACAGTGAGGCAGAAGTTAGAGCATCTTTCATTTCAGTCAATTAACACAGAGACACGGGATTAGAACTGGGAAAATGTAGTCATCATTTCACTGTCTTTTATAAGAGCATATTATTTCCTGTATTGCCACTGAATGTTGACGTTGGATGTAGTGTGAATAGTGGAAATGTTTTTTTCTAATAGATTCTGCACTGCTCATCCTGATCAGAAGTCAGTGACACTGTTTCAAGGGTACAACAGCTACATGGGGCCTGCAAGTTTCACTCCTCACTATGACTATACTATACTAAATTATAGCACAGTCCTCAACCCCTATGGACCTGTAACTCTCAATATACATAATGTGCACATCCTGGCCGACAATCAAAGAAAATGATGGTGGCTCTGACCGCCTCCAATGTAAATGACTGTGGCCTAAGTTCACTATATGTGCGCACCCTGTATGGGAGCCATAGCCCTCTGAGACCATTATCCCAGAGTGCTGCAGCACTCTCACTCATATTTCCAGATGAACCGCTAACAGGCACACCTCATGTTTAAATGCAAATTTTAACCGGATCACCTTGCAGGAACCACAGCAGATTAGAAATCTTTTAACCCAAGCAGGCTGTCCTCTCACTGTTCCTACATATACCTACATACCAACCCATAAAGTAATGCACTGCAATTCATATATAACCCACATTCATTAAGATGCATAATGACGTTTGCTGTTCGGCAGCGACCTCTAGTGGCCGTAGTATTTACGACGTGAGCAAAGGAAGAAGTCAGGTAAAGTAGTATTGAGGCTCATTTATGCTCCCGAAAATTGATATGTTAATTTCAAACAATATCACCGTCACTGTCCACATACTTCCATGTGTTCTTTACATTGGCAATAGATGTTAAGATACATCCACCAGAAGGCAAACGAGAGTCAAAAAGTTTCTGACAATAACAAACAGGACGGTGGAGGAGGTTGTACTAATGTATCTTTTAAGAAAGAGGGAAAAGCAGAGTCTGTAAGTCCATTAAATATATCAATATAAAAAACATTTCTATATTAAATCATATATTAAATACATAAATAAATGTCTTCCTCGTGTTCTATGGTTGTGTCTCTACACTGCCCCCACGGTTTCAGGTGGTACTGCTCCATTAAATCTGCAGAGATCTTTCAGAGAACGTGCAGAAATACGGACGAAATTAATGCAGAGTACGGACAGAAGGCTCCGTCCATATCATTGAGCATAAATGAGCCTTAATAACGACAAAATCCACATTGGGAGGAGGTTGAGGTGGTGGACGGGTCCAAAAACACTTGACTTTCACCTGAGAGAACGGTATTTGTGTCACGGTCATGTACCGGTCGCCGTTTCACAGCGTTAAATGGAACGGTCATATTAAACTTAATCGGTCACGTAACGGTAGTTTTGGTGCCTAAACTTAACCAGTTACAGTCACATACTGGTCGCTGTTTCACAGCGTTAAATAGAACTGTCATATTTCGTAAGGTATCATACCAACTGTTGCGCATATGTTTTTGTAAGATATCATATGAACCGTTGTATGAGAATAACTTGACCCAAGCCTTGCATGCTTATTCAAAACGACTCTTGACAATCCACTGTTTGTCTTTTAGCACACGAAGAGCAAGAATGAAGAAATGTCACACCTGCTTTTGAACTGCAGGCTGAGAAATAACTGGAGCTGAAGAAGTTGAGGGGCAGACAGGAGCGGCTGATAAAGGGATAAACCCTGAGGCTACAGTGTTTAGTACACTAAGTCAGTCTGTGCTGAAGAGATGTAGTGTGATGATAACAACTTGTGTTTATGGCACGTCACTGCACGGACACATAAGCCATTACTGTCTGCAGCATGCCATTCACTGTTATGACTAATCGCAGAACACAAGACGGCAGAGAAATCACAGAACCCCCCTCCCTTAGAAAAGAAACAGCTGCCGTGAAGAAATGGGGGATGTTTCGGCAGAATGCAAACACCAGCAGGGCTTTAGTGAGCGAAGGATTTGCTGGAGGCTGAAACATGTTGATGCCGTGTGACGCATCTCTGTAGTCTCACATTGTGAGACATACGTTGTCCAAATGATTTCCCCGTGGTGAAAATCTGCCTAATGATCTTTGTCTCTGGTGCTCTAATTCATTTATTATGCTAATAGGAAAAGCCGTTAGTCTGATCAGACATTGCATAAACACAAGTGTACTTCAATGTTCCCTAATCATGTCGGTCGGAGGCTCCTAGCAAATCTGCCGCATTATAAGATGAAGGAAATTATTCATAAAATTGTCAGACGATGATAAGGGTTTAAAATATCGAATAGGCAGCCTTGGACATGGATTGCAATCTCCCTCACTGACAGGCTGTTAATTCCCCCATGAGCAAATCTGAGAATTCTGAATAAATGTGCACTAAGGCTTATATACAGATGACATATACTGCATACTGATTGGCTGTTGAGTGACATGACCTAAGATATGTTTCTTTGTTGCTCCAAGCAGTGGACTTACTGTATGTGTGAGCAAGGCTGGAGAGTAACGGAATACAAGGTTACGTACTGTATTTAAAACATGAAATTGGTCGTACAGATGAATTTCCCATGCCTCGGTGCTGGGCCCCAGGCAGGTCCTTGACAGGACCTTGCCTGGTCAGTGGCTGGAATTAATGAATTAAAATTTAAATATAAATTAATTAATTTTAAGGAAGCACCATATCATGGTAACACCCTGCAAATT
>JAOVVB010072158.1:0-12500 GCA_028570985.1 Heterobranchus longifilis
GTGACAGCGTATAACCAGGAGGGGTGTAAATTACAAGTTTCATCACGATCCAATATTGGTTCTTTGGACAATGATACGATATTTGCTGATATCACGAAGTCTGACACGATACGATTTTGATTTGATATAATTCAGGGGCCTGTGATCAATATGAGATGATATCATATGTCCCTTTAACACAATGAGTTACATTTATATCAACTCACAAAAAGCAACTAAAATATAATTTGACAATTTTATTACTGATAAATATAAAATGGGAAAATGCAGTAAAGGTGCATCTTAAAGATGATATGTATCGATATTTTCACTTTGCATCGATGATATTGGATCGTCAATCATTGAATCGATATATTGATCCAGATCGATGTATCGTTACACCCCTAATAACCAGGTTTCCATACAAATGTGGCACAAATTCTAAAAGCTCCCATATTGTAAAAGTGAGATTTCCATGTTTTTATTTATTATAAAGCAGGTCTAGGTGCTATATAAATACTGTGAAAGTATCGAAAGACTAACATTCAATCCACAGAGAAATGCACACAGCCCGTATTCAGAAACTGTGCTGATAAACGAGCCGTCAGGTCTTCTGTGAAGGTGTTAGGCTGGTAGGCCAGACAGTCTGAACAATACTTCTGAAATTTGAGCCTCTGCTGCTGCTAAATCTGGAACAAGTCCTCCAAACCATACAACCATGCTTGTTTGTTCCTACGCTCTAATATGATCCGTATGAGCGTTTACTAAAATAGCGCACCCATCGGTGGGCGTAAATACGACTCATGAGCGTTTTCCGTACTCATACCTAAACGTTACATTTCCGATTTAAACACACCGTTAACGTTGTAAAACAAACATTGTATTGCTAGGTTTAGGCAACAAAACCACTCAGTCAATGCCTCCTCCATGTTAGTGGATGGGACATGAGCCAAAGTAAAGACTCAAAGTACATGTCCAATACATTTTCCCCAAAGATGGTTTCTGTCATTTTAGGTAGTTCTTATCACACTGATGTTTGTTCAAATGTTCATTTTTCTGATAAGTTTCATTTTGATTATTATTGTTAATTGATGCTATAAAAACAGGGAGAAACGTCATGATTGACAGCTGTTGACTTGTGATTGGTCAGGCAGATGTACGGGGGGGACTTTGATGCTGCCCAGTTGCTACTGCGCAGACTCTGGTTGCAAAATTACAAGATGGCGGCGCCCGTCTCCGGGATACTGTGGCTTCACTTTTGGAAGTGGAGACACATGGTCCTTCTTTATAGGTCTATGGTGGATACGTAAATTGTATCATCACACATGTGACTTGGAGCGTGACGTGGATTGTGACATAGTTCTGTTTATTACATTAACTTAAAAATAACTTGCCGTTTTGCGTTTAATTTTCTCGCTCTAAATACTATGTTGCATGACTTCCTGCTTTCCTCCTGCAATAATATCTGTGAACATTAGAGGGCGCGGCCTAAAAACAAAACGGCAAACGTGGGTCGTAATTACTGCTTGTGCAAACAGCACCGGATGTTGTTTTTCTGTGGAGGACAGTGTCTAAATCTGACACAAAACCAGGCTGCATCGTGCAGTTCCAGAGACCCGGCTCCATTAGCATCCTATGAATCCATGTTGTAGTGAAACTGGTTTTCCTGCACTTTCAAACAGCCAACTGGCTTTTATTTGTCGCCACTTGTGTTAAAACCAGAAAAAAAAAATAGGATGTGCTCACATATCCGCACCTGATGAAACATGATTTGACACTGTACTCAACTGCAACATAAGATGTCTACACCATTTGTGGTGACATATTTGTTGTTTTGTTTCTGTCAGTTTTTGGCATTCTGCTCTTCTGGTTTAGTCTGTTTTCAACCCTGTTTCCAGAATCAATTTGCAGACTCATTATCAGTGCCGACATGCCACATTTCCTCCAGGAATCACAGGTTTTTATTCTCGTCACAGAAAAACCAACGTTATCATGTCATCTGTTTTAGTTGATCCACATTCCGCTCTGATGACAAAGTGTTTGTAGAAAACACCCGGCTGAATTGATTAGGATCACTTCAAGCTGCTCAGATTCATTTGCACTCGCAGCAGTACAAAGACCCAATCTTCCTGTTTTCTGCCCCCGCCGTAAACACGGAGCTCAGGAGATTGGAAAGTGGTGAATAGATTCTCTTGAAATATAATGTGGGTTTCAAAAGTCAAGACATGAACCAGACAGAGTTGTGTTTTCAAGGTTTGCCTCAAAATGATCAAAACAATGTGCTTCATGACAGTATGCGTTGATCATTTCAACGTGTTGTGTTTCTTCAGACAGTACAATTAAAAGTCTGGTGTGTCTGTATGTTTTGCAACTTGTTTTGTGGATCACAGTGTGTTTGAAACTGACGTGAACATCGGGAGCCATAAAACAAGTTCTTAATATTTGTTTAAGAACTTAATGTATTCTATATCTACATGCGCATTAAGCATTTGCATAAAGATCCAACAAAACACCATTTATAAAAGGAATAGAGAGCCTTAATGTAGGATCACTTATTGAGCTAATGTAGCAATTGAGAAAGATAAAGACAAACAACAAATACATAAAGTTCAGGTGAATCAAAATGTTTTGTAGCATTTCACAAGTGGCTTGTCCAAAACATATCTTGCGTAACCAGCAGGGCTCTTAGTTCACTTTTTTCACCATCCTCCCAGAACCACCCCGAAATGCAATCTAAGCCGTCCTGAAATGAATGAAATTCTTTTTCTACGTTATCATAAATTAAATTCATTCAAAGTGGCCTTTAACATAAATGAAACATCATCATCTCAAAATGTAAATCAGTCAGGTTTGTTATTTATCATTTGCATGTTTGTTTTGATTTTGATCTTAACAATGCAGCTAAATTAAATTAAAATGTTTCTAATGTGTAAAAAGTAGCATTTGGTCTCATTTATATGCATATGGAATATGATGCCCTATGCCAGATTTTACATATAGGGCCCTCAAGAAGTTAGATACGGCCCTGCTAGCTGGTGTGTACGTTTGCGGAGCGGGTGAGACGCAACATGTCGCCACGGATAAAATGTGATGGAGAGATCTCATTTCAGCCAAGTTATGTCCCATAGGGGACGACGAAGAGTAGGTATGCTAATGTTAGTAAGATGATTTAAACTTAATTGTTAACGTAACTTTAACATCAGTTCACTCACTGTTATGCAAAGTCGGCTGCTGGCTCGTTAACTAGCAGTAACTGTAACGTTACCGTTAACATCTAACAGTCTAACGTTAGTTAATGTTAACTGGTAACATTAACTTTAATACTAGCAAGCTTGCATCGACGTGGGTTGAATTCCCTGTTGCAGCTGCAGCTGCGGAGCTGCAATTAAATATAACAAAAACAATCAACATAATTTGGCTTACCATTGCCCTGTTATTGGGCCTTTATTCTGAAATGTGTCAGTGCTGTGTTTATTGGTAATGATAACAAAATGTATCTTTTATATTAAGCTGTTAGTGTAATTCACTTGATGCCAGATGTCTTCTTCTACTGTTGCTGCTACTATCATTGCAACCTGTATCCAGTATGCATTACATACTGTAAAACTTCACATAGTGGACCCTCTCTTACAGATGATCCACCTCTCAGCTGTAGCCGACTGCACATCGCAACATCCGAGACTCCACCTGACTGTGATGCCCTCGTTCACGCTCATCAGAGACTTCATTCCTCACAGTGAGTCACATTTGTGTCTGATCAATTTATCTTATGGCCCCCCCCATGAAAAATAATTACTAGGCTTGTCCTCGACTAAATAAATCCTTTTTTTTTCCTCGATTTTGTCGATGAATAGATTGGTTGATTTAATCGACAGATCTGTAAAACTGAGTTTCTCCACAAAGAATCATGCAAAAGCATGATTAAATCTTGTGTTTACCAGAGATGTGCTCAGAAGTTTCTTGGAAATAATTAACACCAAAACGACCAATTAGTTGACAAAGAGGTGGCAGCCCTACTAGTTGCTCACCCCTGCTCTAAAACGACCCACAGGAGCGTTTCCTAAAATAGCGCCCCTACTGGTGGCAGGACACACGACCCAAAGGAGCGCTTCTGTCCTCATACCTAAACTGAACTGCGACTGTTTTAAACATGTGGTTAACGATGTGAAATGGTCACATTTGTTACGTTACTTCTGTGTATAAGTACATGACGTAATCGTCAAACACGTGACATAGAATGTAACATAGTTTAATTTGTTACTTAGAGTTAAAATAACTCGCTGTTGACTTTTAATTTCACATGGGACACGAACACTGGTGTCTTGTGTTTATTTGATTCATCCACCATAACCACCCACCCACTCTGAAGGGACTTTCTCAAGCTCAACACCACGCTAAATGATTTCCTGTCATAATTACTATGGCCACTAGAGGGTGCCACCTAACCATAAAGCATAAATATCGATCCTAATAAGCTGCTTGTACAAACAACCAGTGAGGGCCAGGGAGGACAGCCTCGAGTACACACATAAAGTAAAAGTAAAACGTGAGGCATTACACAGCCTGTGTAGACAGTACTGTATTGACAAACTGTTGTTTAAAATGTACCTGTTCTGTCAGACAACTCAAAGACAAAAACGCCTTTTGAGTAAACAAGCCCAAAAAAAACCCTGGACTCTTGTTGCTCTTCCTCTTTTGTCTATGCAACGCTGCCGTTTAAAGATTAAACCCACTAGTCTTTTTCAGATAGCAGAATCTGTAGGTACTGCATTGTGGCACAATGAGGGGGTCAGGTAGAATAACGCATATCCCATGCATATTAATTAGGATCAGTATCAGTGGAGAGAATTATATCAGCAGTGATTGTTTGCTCTGATTGTAAACAGTCATTTGGTGTCTTAGCCAGTGAGGCTGAAGTATTAAACAATGGATAATGACACTACACAGACAGTGGATAAACGATTATCCATGAGCCCTCTGGGACCGTCCCGAGACATGCAGAGTCGTGTGTGGTCAGCGTGTTGACACGGTAACAAGCTGTGAGCCAGCGGCCTTCTGGGAAGAGGCCGCCATGACAGACTGCAGGCTGAATGAGAAACTGAACGTTCAGACTCCTGATTAATGGCTCCTGGTGGTTTAACAGCAGCGAGGAATATAAAAGTCAATGATATTGTAGCAGAAGCAGAAAAGCAGCAGGTTTTAGAACAGAAAAATAACAGGTATCATAGAAGACAAATAAATGGAGCTGCAGAATCATGTGTTGATCCATATGTTTTGGTATTGGGCCGCAGAGTAATGAGAAGGTCTGAGAAACTGAACAGAAATGACCCAACAAAGGACCGTACTGAGGAGATGTGGGGCTCCTGGGAAATCAACATAATGAAACCTTTTCACCTGAAAACAGATCGCCGGGCCGCAGAGTGATTGCATTTCATTGGTCGTCTGGATCAGATCGAACAATGAGCCGGCGCCGCAAGTGTGGACTAACACAGAGGATTTAAGTGGCCTGTAAAGATCTACCAGAGGTGTTAGACTAACTGCTCTGTGGCTTTAGCCCCCTTTCTCATCTGCTGACAGTCCTGACTGCTGACCGACCGCTTCCCATCGAGCAGCTGATGAGAGCGGCTGTGCGTTGTTCTTTAAGGTGGAAAAGTTAAAGGTGGAGGCAGCGATTCTAATCCAATACACTTTTTTTTGTCAAATTCAGGGAATATCTCCTCGCGGTCCGCTAGCTGTATACGGTTACGGTTACTGATACGGTTATGGATACGGACACGGATACGGATAGATACAGATACGGATATGGATGCGGATGCAGACATGAATAGGGATACAGACATGGACACGGATAGATACGGACACGGATACGGATACGGATACGGATACGGCATACGGATACGGACACAGATATGGACACGGATACGGGTACGGATACGGACACAGATACGGGTAAGGATATGGACAAGGATACGGATACGGATAAGGAAAGGGATATGGACACGGATACGGACACGGATACGGACACGGATACGGACACGGATATGGACACGGATACGGACACGGATACGGACACGGATGCGGACACAGATACGGGTACAGATATGGACACGGATACGGATACGGCATACGGATACGGATGGAGCCTTCTGTCCATATTCTTGTGTTAATTTCCTCCATATTTCTGCACGTTCTCTGAAAGCTTATGGATATGGTCTTAACGGAGTAGTACCACCAGAAATCGTGGGAGCAGTGTAGCGCGAGACAGTGCAGAACACGAGGAAGAAATTTAAATGGCAGAACAGAATGCAGATGTATTTAATACATGATTTAATAGATATAGCAATGTTTTTTATATCAATGAATTTAATGGGCTCACAGACCACAGCCGATAACGCTGCCTCCACTTTCCCTCTTTCTTAAGTGGAACATTATTACGACCTCCTCCACCGTCCTGCTTGTTGCTGTCAGAAACGTTTTGACTCTCTTCTGGTGGATGTACTGATTAACATCTGTTATCAATGTAAAGGACGCACGGAAATATGCGGGCAGTGACAGTGACATCGTTTGAAATTAACGTATCTATTTTTGTACGTAAATAATAATAAATTAGCCTTAAAGTGGCTTCAACAGACAGCAGATCTAACGCAGCCTACAGGTAAATGGAATGACTTTTCACACATTATGAAAAGAGACACCAATTCCGACTGCAGCGGATGGGAATAAACAACCAAATAATGTTGAAATGAATATGGATCAGATCTCATTATGACTGCAGGTGTTTTCTTTCAGCCATGCGTGAATTTATTCCCTCTAATTAGCCGTGTGCGTGTGTGTGATTGGAGAGATATTAACTAGGTGTTAAATACATGACAATTTTCATCTGGGGCAGAGAAAGTGGTTTGGTGTCAGACGGCTGGTATTCCTGCTGAATGTGATTATGAAATAAAGTATGTCCAGATCTGTGCCATCTGCTCTGGTGGTTTCATTGGTTTTTATGGATCAGAGGAGGCAGAAAAGCACCAGTGGATGAGAAATACTGCTGTAGCCGGGATGATATGACTGCGTCTGGTGTGTGCATGCATGCGTGGACAACACATGTATTTATCTTCGGGAAACAAATTTGATTTGAAGGATTTTAAGGAATTTATTTCCTCTCAAAGGGAAGATTAGGACGAGACACTACATGAATAAACATTGTTGATTTCATGCACTGGTCAATTTTGAGATTTTGGGTAATTTTGGCAATCAACATCCTAAATAGACTTTGTCTCTTATTTTTTTCTCCTAAATTTGCCAAAAGATAGCATTAGATAATGCCTAATTTGCATATTTAAACATACAATTTCAGTAATAAAAAAAAGGATTGTCTTAATGTAAGTAATCAGAGCAGAAGTAGAGGCGTTGTGGTGACTGTTGTTAGCATGTGTGCTCACCAGGGCTGGGCCTGGATGGATCACTAAAAAAGTGAGTGTGTGGCGATCAGTTTACTACTGCTCACCTGTAGAGCAGACTGAAGGTGTGCTTACAGTTTGTCTTTCTAAATGTGGCCAAATCAACCTGTTGCAGGTCATCGGTCCTGCAGCAACACCGATGACACTCCTAACCCAACCTCACACGCACTGTCACAACCTGCACGGGTAATGTTGAACATTTACCCACTGAAACATTTGCATAGTTCAGTTATCTCTATATCACTTAAAATTATATTGGACTTAAATTATATTTGGATAAATGCTCCCTTTACCTAACCTGACGGCGTCAGATGGTTGTTTCACAGAACCATCTGAGAAGCCGTCATTAGAAACTGTTTGGAAAAGAGCAGGCGCTTTGAAAAAAATACCTGGCAGGTGATTGGACAAACCATCTGTCAATCAAACTCAGGAGAAGTGCAGAAAAGCCTTCAGTGACGTTCTTTGCTCTTCTTTCAATGAAGAAATATTTTCCAGTTCTGATATAACGGACGTTAGCGAGGTATCGCAGCATCTACACGGAGTCGCTCACAGCAGCTCACACAGCTAAACCACGCCCCCATACCTGCCGGTACCGTTAACTCCTCACAGGACACGGAGCCGCCATTGTTGTTTTCATCAAACACCTAAACCACGGCTGTAGCTGTACGACTCGCTCGTCACAGGACGCTGATTGGTCCGGTCAGATCGTGTCCAGACCCAAAAGCTTGTACTGGAGCCTGGCAAGATGGATTTAAGCGATCAAGAAATCTGTGATTCTCGCGTGATCTCGTGATATCACGAGAATCCAGCTGCCATGCAAGGTAAGCTCTATGGGCCCCATAACGCGGAAGTAGTGCCGTTTATCCAGGGATTTTAGAAGGGGCAGGTTTTTTTTTTACTTCATGCACCACTGAGCAGCTGAACGGAGCTCCGCCTCGATCGCTGTATCCAGGTTTTATTATACATCCATGAATGTGGACCTCAGGAAGATTAGCAACTGCTGTTGCAGAAGCTAATGGAGATCCGAAAAATAATAAAGAAAAATAATAAATATACACAATCTGTAGATGTTTGACACTTTCTGCACTTTCAAACCAGATCCTGCTTATATCACACCAAATGTAGAAATGTATGTTTTTTTCTATGATTCATACAGATGTCGTATTGCCATCACAACAACCAACAGGCATCACAAATGAGGGATTAAACTGTTATGCAATGAAATCCAATTTGATTTAGCTACTAAAATCTGTCAGCATACATTTAGCCACAGGATGAAACCAGAGTTTATAAAATGAGGCAGATTCAAGATGATGATTTTAGCTGACCCAGCTAACTAAAAAGGACTCATCGTGCCGTGTAATTAAGACTTAATGCTCATACCTCTGCACTTCAAAGGGAGTAAAAGCAATGAAAATCAAAGAGACTAATATGGCACTGATGTGACAGAAAGTGAGGAAAATATCCTGCCCTCAAAAGCCCTTTAACCAGAAAGAGGGGAAATAAAATGTGACAATAATAATGTGTTATGAGAAGGGAAGGGAAGAGGGCGGTGAAAATAGATGTGGGCATTGCTAATGTCCCCTGGGGGCCAAACTGTGAGCTTGCACATAAGTGTTGCATGTCTACCCTTGGTCTGTGCGGAGCGGCCAGATGGCAGAAGAGTCAACTGATAAAGTGAAACATGTTTACAGAGGGTGAGAATGTGTGGACGGAGGCTGGTGTTGAGATGACAGCACCCTGCTGGGAGACGACAAATGTCACACTGCTCAGGCTGAACAGGAGACACGCTGCTTCATTTTGCTCTCAAAATGTCTGATATGTCTCCGAGTGAAAACAAACTAAAAGTATGAATGAGTCCTACCGAGAGGTTGAGCAACTCGGGATGTGTTCTGTTTCAAACTTTGCTGAGAGTTGTGTCTCTGAATGCAGCAGTAGAGACACATTAGAAAAAGTCTTTTTTTTAAATTGATTTCTTCGTTAGTCACAGTTATAATATATATTTTTGCCTGATCTCACAGAAATGTGTGAAATGACCGCGAGCTCTTAACACAGAATTACGTAGTGGGGTCACATGTTGTGTTACAATTACGTGGTGCCACCACGAGAACACACAAATTGGTGGATGGGTCCTAAAACACTAAAGCACTTTCACACGGGAGACCGGAGTCCTGGTTGAAACAACATTTTCTGTCATTTTAATAAATAATTTTCATATCCTGTAAGTGTCCCGTTACGTATGGTATTTAATCCAAACCATGATGTTTTTTCTAAAACTACCGACGTGTTTTCTGTGCCTAAACCTACCGAAACTCATGGAAATGTAGATGTTTTTTTGACGTGTTGGCAAAATGTAATTGTAACACAATATGTGACCCCAGCATGTAATTCAGTGTTTAGAGGTCGTGGTCATTTCACGCATTTCATGATCAGGTTGTTGTATTTCTGTGTCATGCCAAACATTTGGCCAGTCCCACAAGGCATTACAAGACACTTATCAATCATAAAAAAACATAACGTGCATCTTCTATATGTGATCTACTCGTCATGCCTGTTTGATGTGTTTTTGTTTGATGTGTTTTTGTTTGATGTGTTTTTGTTTGATGTGTTTTGTACGTGTACAGCTGTCTTATGTGTTCTTGAACTGAACTGCCCACAGTAAGGACGCAAAATTAATTTAAGTGTAAACTGAAATAAAGTTGTATCGTATAGGCCTATCACGATAAATTACTATATGGACTTATCGTATGATATACAGGCATGACCTCGATCATAAGAATGTCACTAACATTTTAGCCGACATGATGCCAGAATAAACAAGTGTTTTCCCTGCCATTATAAGACTTTTATTGACATTTTAGTGACAAGCCACTCTTCCGAGTTCTATTTATCGTTTCTGTTGTGTGGTTTTATTTTATTCATGTTTTATTTATTTATTTAGGATATTTTAATATTTCCTTCCATGTTCTAGTTCAATGTCTGAATATCCTAAGAATTAAAAAGTGCATTGCTCTTTTCAATATTATGCTATTATATTATCATTATATCAGTGGCATAAAATGATCTTAAAATGACAATAATATTATTAATTTCAATTACTTCTGGGACACTATATCATCCAACAAAAGCAGTTATCATGACAGGCCTAGTATCGTATCCTATACAAAACCAAATTAAAAAACGTCAGTTACAATATAATGTGTTCTTCTATATACTTTGAAATATATAAACATTTATTTATGGCGTTACGGTATTTATTTAATCCTACAAAAGGACAAGAAAAAAAACTGAAGAACTTTGTAAACGAAATTCAATACTTTTAAGGCCTTATTTTGAAAATATTAAATTCAATGCTTTTTAAGATTTATTGCTCATTGCTCAGTAATCAGCCTCAAATTAATTGACAAATTAAAAACATATACTCAAAACAGCGCATGGTGAAATAAGCACAAAAACCAAAAACCCTGGCATCACCAACACTTCTTTCATCATGTTGCTTTCAGATTATCCTCACAGCGTTCAGCACCAAAAAAGATCCCTAAATTAGCATTAGCTGCAACACTTCTCCTCCTTTTTCGTGTGATGATTTGGTTTCCTGATGAGCTCACATAATCACACTCGGTCACGTGATTAGAGACGGTGACAATTTCACAGCAGTTGAAAGTGTTTAATTTTTCTGATTTTCAGCAGATGATTAAAAAAAAACAGCTCACAGTCTGACTTTAGACCACACACACACACGCACACACACACGCACGCACACACACGCACATGCACAGTCAGAAAGACACAAACCACTATACATAAAAGAACAAACACACACCACCCTCCCCTCACACATACTCACTCATCTGCATAAATAAAACATGTAAATTATGGAACAAAAAGCCCAAAAAAAACCTGCATATCATAGAATCAAGATGGATAACAAGCGAATGAATGGGCTTGACTGCCGCCTGGTGTCGCCGGATTGTATTACAACACACAAGTGCAAGATGATGAGCCGACTGATGGGAGGAAGTGGACGAGCCAGAGGGGCAGAGCCTTAAAGAGAGGACTGGGAGAGGTAGCAGAGAGAAAGTGGAAGAAGATAAACAGACGGATAAAACTGTTAATGAGACAGTATATCACAGAATACGCCGGGGTAAAAGCTGAGCGTGCTGCTGGGAAATAAAACCGAGGAAGGCAGCAGAGAGAAGAGAAAACAAAAAGGCCAGAGGAGGTGAAAGAGAGCAAATGAGGCTGCATGAGAGGGTGAAGTGGAGAGAAAGGTAAAACACAAAGAGGGAACAGAGGATCAAAGCAGGCATTCATCCCACACGCCCTCCCCCCATTTCTCCCCCTCTCTCTCTCTTCTTCCACCTCTTTTGTTTGGAAGTATTTTATCACCATGCCTAGTTTATCTTAAATTCATCAGCTTTTTCCCCTCTTCCGTTATCTGTCAGAAAACATCTTTACCTCAATCATTTTCAAACCCACGCTCTCCGTGTCTCCCCCCCTTTTCTTGCTGCATTTCCCTCCGTATCTCTCAATCATCCTCGCTGTCAAAACTCTCTCACACGTTGTCTCTCTGTATCTGCTTCGCTCCCTACTTCTTCCCTTTCACTTCTCCCTCTATTTATTGCAGCAACAATCACATAATTCCACAAAATCCCCAGTCCTCAAGCAAACATGCCCCCGCATCTTACAAACAGAAGAATAAAAGCAGATGCAGGCTCACGCAAAACATATTCCCTGAATAAAACCCTACAGTGCAATTAAACGTTTCATTCCACAGCTTCTCTGCTTCCATATATACAGTAAACAACTATTAACATGTATTAATTTTTAAAATAAACTATTGTCTGATTTGCATTCCTATTTGTTGTAGCCGATTTTGATTTGTGCTATATGCTGTGTGTAGTTATGTAAATATTGCTGTTGCTATATAGGTCACCATGCGCACCTGAGAGCACATCACAACCACAGTCATGTATAAAGGAGGGTCACAGGTGATCAGCTGTGGGAAGTAAGGAAAGTGGAAGACAGTTTTTCAACTCTGTGCATGAGTCTGTGATGGTTTTTGTCATA
>JAOVVB010072167.1:0-28485 GCA_028570985.1 Heterobranchus longifilis
CCCTCGCATCCACAACACATCCGGCACTATTTGTGGTGAAACGAGCGATCAAACTTCACATTTTACCGTCAAAGTGACATAAATCTATGTTTTTGTCAGAATATTTCACCAAGACTTCTGATATTTTCGCCCAAAACAAAACATGTCTCAGAAGAAATATCTGTACACAGCAGACATGTTTGTTTATCTCCAGCCATGCAGTCTGCCACCGGCGTGCTGCTGACGCTTGACTAGTACACGCATAGAAGTAAATTGAATAGATCGGCCCCATTGTCACTGATACCAGATCCAGCTATTTGAGTCAGTTTCAGCCAGTATTGATATTCAATACCAATATTGGATCAGTGCATCCACAGCTGTTACAGTCATTCCCTGGCTGCAATGACGATGCAGAGATACATGGAGCACACATGCGGAAGATCCATTAACACTGACCAATCAGAACAGAGTGGGTTTTTTTGGGAGGGGGGCTTAAAGAGACAGGCGTTTCAGAGAGAGGGTGGATACAGGTATATTCAGACAGACAGTATAAGAAAAGTCATGTGTTTTTTAAACAATAAAGCATGTAAACATGTTCTCGTAGAAACCCAAAATACATGTGGGAACCTAAAGATGAGCATAATATGGGACCTTGAACATGAAAAATGATAGGCAAGATAAAGAAACGGATGTGGAGAAACGGTAAAACAGAGGAGATATCACAGAGGAGGAGACACGGAAAGAGAAAAAAACGAGAGAGGTGACTAATGGAGGATGAAGAGGAGGAGGAATAAGGGAGAGGCACTGAGAGAAAGCACCAGAAAGAGCAAGCCTGGGAGCACTGAGTTGCTATGACGTCGGGCCTGAAGTGACGTCAAAGCTAGCCACTCATACATCACCCTGCCAGGGAGGGAGGCGGGGCCACGGGGCACAGGCTGCTCTGCACTGCTGGACCCAGAGACAGCAATGAGGAGATGGAAGCTGGGCGGCAGAAAACAGAAGGAACATGAGGGAGGCAACGCTAAAACAGGAGTCAAAGGAAGACAGAGAGAAAGAAAAAGAAATGAGGAGGATAGGAGCAAGACAGGGGGAAACAAGAATGCCTTCACACCGAAAAAAAGCCTTGAGAAACAACAATCGTGCAAAGACCCCCACCGCAACCACAAAGGACTCGGCTCAGCGGCTCGTCCACACATTACTCATCTCCGATTTGGACGTTATCCTACAAATCATCCATAATTCTGCAAGCCACCTTGACCTCAACCTGCCTGAACGCTCCCATGTCACCCATCTCTCGCACTCCCGCCCTCCACACCCCCTCTCCGCCTGCCTGCGGCTGTTTACATCAAATTTAAAGGCTGCTGAGGGAGCTGCATCTCCATTCCCTCAGGCCACGATCCATCCCTGCACTGTGGCTGGCACTCTGCTATTACCAGGCACTTTGCTCTACCTTCCTGCAGTCAGCCTTTTTGTCACTCCACTCTGACTTGGCACATTTGATGATGTTTTTCTAATCATTTTTTTAATAGTAGCTTTTTGAAGTGCGTCATTTAAAGGGAAAATTGGCCTTAATGCTTTTTAATGCATCAGTTCATTAATAGATTATTTGCTCGACATATTCCAGCCCCCATACTTCCTTATATGTTTTGCCACAAAACATACGTTTGGAATTGTACTGCATCAGATCAACAATGCTCTATATTTTTTCAGTCTTTACAGTACTGCAGAAATGAAAGCAGATCTTGTGTGTCCACCAGGGACTTCTCTTTACAATGCTGACATGGTTTTCTTGGTTTAGATGGAATGGAAGACATGCTCTGGACAGAGAGGGCAGGGCATTTTTTTGCACTGAGCAGCACACTGGTCAGTGAAATTCGAAAACATCTCAACTTGAGCAAAAAAATGTCACTTAAACAGGATTTCAGCTGTCGCTTAGCAACAGCAGGAACAATGACTAGCATCCTACCAAGGTGCTGGTGCTTACTGCAAGCTTAAAAAGCCCCCTGGACACAGGTCTTCACCTTCTGACTTTTAGAGATTTACACATAGTAGCTCTAAAGGGACTTATTTCTGTTAATTTGTTTTCCTTTCCCCTCCCGCTGCCAGAGCATTCAGATAGCACCAAATCCATCAATGACAAAGAAGAGCGCGAGGAGGCCATGAGATTCACGCTCCCTCACACGGGCATTGTCATGCAATCATACTGAAACGCAAGCAAATAGCTCACAAACGCAATCCTGGGGCACCGACACACAACTCCACACACCAAGGAAAAACCTAGAGTCGAGCAAACTGGTGATTCATTTGTTTAACACAGTCCTTGTATAAATAATCTCCCTTGACACATTTGATTTATTATGCAGGCAAACAATTAAACTGCGATGGGGCTGCTGAGTATTTGTCGCTGCCTCAGCTTCCACACACTCACCTTGGGAAGCACTGCGACACCCACACCCCCACCCCCACACCCACACACACACCCCCACACCCACACCCACACATACACCCACACCCACACACACACACACCTATTATAGCCCCTGTCCTGAAGATTCATCTAGATGACATTCTTGACAATGGCCATTTGCTGAGGTGCACATTTCAACGTTGCAGTAATCCAAAATCACGTAAACAAATGAGGCCTGTTCTTCGAGTTTGCAGGTAGAAGGGGCAAAAAGATGCTGCATAAATTAGGATTGCACTGGCAGGTTCCACACGTATGCAACATCTGAGATTACCAACAGGAGCATGCATGATCTTAATGACACCGTACAGTGCAAGACAAGATATTACACCATTTGGACAAGTTTACTACACAGGAAATATTACACAAGCTAGACACCATCCTCTTGAGCTCTTACAGTCTCCCTCGCTGACCTGTGAAGATTGCACTGAGGCACACTGCTGAAACACAAAGGGCTATGTGGCCACTTGTACTAGAATCATGGCTCTAATAAGAAATATTGTCAGCACAGGCGAGGCAGGCGCAGTGGTGATGCACAGTAAAAATTGAACTCCCCCCCACCCCCTCATGCTGTAGGGATAATGTGGATTGTTGGTGTCTGGAGCATGGCCAGTTCTGCCCAGTAGTAGGGTGTTAATAACCCAGTACATCATCTATTTTTAGCGGGACAACTCAGCAACTGAGCTACTGGAAGACCACTGCGAGGCGAATGTCTGAAAAGAGATGAGACAGAGGGAGAAGAGAAAGGGAAAAGGAACAGAATAAAAGCAGGGAAAGAGGTTTGGAAATTCACTGGCTGTAGAGATGGAAGGCGGGAAAGGGGGAAGGGAGGGCGGGAGCGGAGAAGGAGCGAGGATGAGATAGAAGGGAAGCGGGAGGGAGTAAAGGGGTAAAAACTATGAGGGAACAAATGTTGAGTCAGCAGAACAGCTTGTGGCCAAACCCTCCTGCAAAAGCATGCATAGCATAGGAGAGAAAATGAGAAATGCGTGTTGGGGGGGGGGGGGGTAGAAGAGAAAGAGAGTGCGACAGAAGAAAGAGAAGGAAGTGAATGAACTCACCAGAGAGGGAGAGACACTGCACGAATAGAAAAAGGGAAATACACAAATATTCAGTTTATACGACAAGCCTGATCATTCTGGATGGGACAGGCAGGATTTTTTTAGCGATGCTACTGCAACTGTCAAACTGCTTAATAGGCTCATTCACAGTGTGTGACAGACAGACAGCGGCTTAACAGAAATCATAAGTTCTGCTGTTGTGATAGCAATGCAAAGCCAGTTAAAGGATTATGTTCCAACAGGCGATGGAGCTAAACAATGTCTCTGCAAGTGACAAGTGGCTGCAATTACTGCTTAAAGGTGATGCTAGTGGTGTTATGGTCTGTTCTGAACTGATTCTGAGAATTCAGATTTTATGCATTTAGAAGTAGTATGTGTTTTTCAGAGGAAACAAGTCTAGTGGAGGCAATCTGATACCAAATTGAAGTAAATTACCTGTTTTGGTTTGGAAGAGTACAATTCACACCGGTTTATTATGTGTGTTTTATTCATTGTTGAGGTGCATATCTCACATAGCGCACATAATAAGCCGGGTACAAGGCGACTATGTATTAAACATGAGTTCTGGCCTGTGGACGAGTGCAAGGACACCGACTCCATCTGCTGCTAACACGCTAGCGCTCTGAGCCCCACACGGCCAATTACAGCATGACCTGTGGTAGAAGCAGAGGCTTTCAACTCACTCTGCAGTTTACATCAAATCTGCCCTCTGTAATTTCCAACTTTACTGTAGTTTTAAGCTTCAGCTACAACGCCAAGTGACTCTTACAGCTATGAACCACCAAGCACCCAACGTCCATGGACCTTGTTTTTTTGTTTGTTATTGTAAAAGTGAGATTTACGTGTTTTTTTTATGATAAAGCAGGTCTAGGTGCAATATAAATACTGTGAAAGTATCAAAACGCTCAATTAACTGAAAAATGCACACAGCCCGTATTCAGAAACTGTGCTTAAACAAGTCGACTTCCGTAAGTTTGTGATGTCACACCTGGTAGAAAATGCCATTACAGTCATTCCCAGGCAGCAATGATGGTGCAGAGACACTAAGAGCGCAGATGTGGAAGACTCGGAAACACTGACCAATCAGAGCAGACTGGGTTTTTTCGGGAGGGGGGCTTAAAAACACAGAGCGTTTCAGACAGAGGGTGAATACAGGTGTATTCAGACAGACAGTGTGAGAAAAATAATGTGGTTTTCCTAATTTTGAACATTTAAGCATGTAAACATGTTCGAGTAGAAACCCAAAACACAAGTATGAACCTGAAAATGAGCATAATGTGTCCCCTTTGAATCTGCCAGCCCAAAATAACCCAAAATACTTTTCCCAAAACAAATTCAGCCAAGTTTGGTCAGTCTGATTTGGTCGTAATTTAGCCCAAGATGGAGATGATTGATAATTCAGCTAACGGGAGGAGACCGTCACGGGTCAGCAGTGGTCAGACCACAGCAGCGCGTTGCGGCTCCCCTGCTGTGAGCCTGCACTGGCAACACATGTCATCACAGCTTGGCACGGCGTGGCGCGGCTAAAGCGTACCAACCCTGTCTAATGGAAAAACCCTATATGTGTCTGCGTGTGTGTGTGAGTAACACTCACTGGAGAGGAAAGAACTTCACAAGTTGGTATCACAAGCAAACACATTGGTGCTGTGCTGGAAACCATAACAGGTATCATCGATCACGTTGCAAAGGAGAGTCAGTTGGTCCAATCTGTCTCCTCTGGAGCCACATGTTCACCTGCTGGCCTCAGATTAAATCCAACCTGAACTACTTCCCCTGCTTTCTGTCTTTCTCTACTTTCCAATGTTCATCATCCATCATCTGCCGAGAATAAGAACTGAGAAGTCAAAGAAAAGGTGAGTCAAGACTAAATATCCCTTGTGTCTTCACTGATGTTGAAATTCAACTTGGATATTAAACAAGGCTCTGCAACTACTGTAGTTTTCACAATCAGGTATCTGCTGTGTTTAGCTTTTTAATGTTAAACCTGCATTAGCTGATTTTTTTTTTTTGGCAACTCGGAGGCGGTGGAAACAAGCTGTGAACACAACACTGACAGGGGCTTATTAAACATCCAGCATATACAGAGCAACATTGGCATTCATTTGGAGCTGTGTTTCTGGCCACTTGACAAGTCCGAGTCCAATACTAACAAACTCTCAGTTTAACTGAGTTTTGGTCTCCATCAACTTCTGAGAAAAATATCTGGCTCTTTAGCTGCTAAATGCTCCACTATGTTCACCAGCTAGTTGCTAACTGTGTCTGTCTGCTGTCTGGCACTGGGCAGGTGGCGACAGTGGGATTTTAGCACAACAACTTGCTGCTACTGAAAACGACACTGACGAGAGCAGTAAGAAGGAATGAAAACAGTAAAGTTGTGGTCCGTAAAAAAGAAAACAAAGAGCTGAAAGATGCTAAAATGCTTCGCAGAGTTGGCTGATGATTCTCCGTGGGTTCATCACTATGACTGACTTTTTTTACATACATGGAGCTATTTGTTCATAGGGATGCACTGATACAACTTTTTAAGTCCTGATACCGATACCTGGGATTTGGGTATCGGCCGATACCGAGTTCCGATCTGATATCAGTGTTTAGTTATTAAGCTGTATGCCTCAGTGAGCGGAAGTGACTGTTATTTATGTGTCTGGCAACATCAGGCTGTAACATTACTATGTAAAACAAAATGTAAAAATAAATACATGGATAGATTTACTGAATTGTTATGTATTATTAAAATAATAAATCGTAAACCAGCAACTTGGTAAATAATCTTCAAATTTAAAATATAGAATTGGATTGAATAAATCTATATACCCGATCCAGCTATTCAAGTCAGTATTGGCCTGATATCAGTATCGGATCGGTGCATCCCTAATTGTTTATATAAACATATTGACTATGGCATCTTTAAACTTATTTTTTGTGTAAAAATAATCAAAAAATGACTTAACAGCATCATATTATGTGATTGTTCTCAAGAAGACTAGAATGTTAACTGGTAATAATCTGAGTGAGGAAGGTTTAACTCTGTGCACCTCTTTAATAGAACAATTAACAACTATGAGAATCTTAACACTTTAGGCTTTTTACATTTATTTTCAGTTTGGCAAAGCTTTTCATTATATTTTTTTATGTAACAAGCTAAATCTATTATGTAAATGAAACATGACCCACGAGCTCTCAAAATGGATACTTGCAGGTCCCTTGCACACACAGCTCATTCCTTTTTCTGGCCTCACACATTCGGTCCACTGTTATCATTGGATTGCACATATTGAACATGCTCACGATGAAAACAGAGTGTTCCAATCCATAAACAGATTATCAGATAGTCCAAACAATGGGGTATGTAATGCCAGTAGGGTGAGGGAGAGGAGCAGGTGCAAACCCTCTGTGACATCTGATCAATTTGACCATGTAAACATTATGTTTTGCAATGATACCTGCTCGTTATTGGATGTCGTGGATGGGGAGAGTTAAGAGGCAATTAAAAGGACAGATCCAGATAAAATGCTTTTACTATATGTAGTATAAACGTCATCCTCCACCCAATTAGGATCAATGTCTGCTTTACGCAACTGAGCGATTTAAAAACTGAGACAAAAGACACCATAAGGCTGATGGAGAGAAAAAAAAATAAAACGGTTTCAGACAAAGACAAAACCCAAGTGGACATTTAAAATGACAAGAGTGAGAATAATTTAAGGAGAAACCTGGTTTGGCTATAAACAGAGTTTGAAGAGGGAGAAAACCAGGGAAAGAGAGAGAGAGAGATGGGGAGGAAGACACAAGCAAACTGCAGGACTAAAAGTCTGTGACTGGGTTTCCTCCTGTCTATGAATAATGGATGCAGCGAATGGGAGCCAGCATATGCATTTAGATGGCTTTATGTATTACCCTCTCAAAGTGGTAGGGAGGAAAATGTTTTATTAGAATGTAACTTAATACCAAATTAACCTTTAACACATTCACACTGAGATCACAGGTCTTTGTTTTAATACGAGCTCCAAAAGGCAATTAAATGCATCTGGACTGAGGAGCTTTCTCATCAAACACTAATCTAATCTTAGTTAGAACCGTGCCAGGTACTATACGGTACTATACTGTAGTGTAGTGTATTGTATTGTATTGCACTGCAGTGTATTGTACACAACCCAATCGTCAGAGTAAATGTTGCCATTGCACATTTCAAACCATGGATATGTTTGTACATTTTATATGTAGCGGATATCATCATGAGTGCACGGCAAAGCGTATAAATAACACTTTTTACCCCACATTTTGTTGACGGTCACTTTCTTTTTTTTGTTTTGTGAATTTAAACAAAACAACAAAACCAGGTGATACGTTTAGGAAACACATCATGGTTTGGGTTTAAAAAAAAAAGTGTGTTTATGTTTACGCAACAAAACTAGGTGGGTACGTTTAGGAAAGACTTTGTGGTTTGAAGGACATTTGTTGAGCAAATTCCTTTAGTTACATAATCAATGTAAGTAACAAAAATCAACGGTTATAGTCCCGAACTCCCACCCGGTTCTGTTGGTCTTGAACAGTGGTCTGCTGCTCGCCTACAGGTTTCACACCGTCCATCGTCCCCTCCACCTCCTGATGAGAAACTCAGCTCATATACATGTGATCTGAACTATGTCACTTTAGAAACGTTGATATAATAAGTATGAAACGTACAAATGTAACAAATATGCGGTTTGCAGAAATGTACAATGCCAACATTTTATTCTGCCGAGCTAATTGTACCGCACATTGGCAGGTGTAGTAAATTAGATGGTGAGAAACAGGAGCATTAAAATTAATGTTACATCATTTACAAAGCTAAAACCATTTTACAAACCAACACAGCCATTAAGCCAGTTCCTGTAGCTACCCCCACCAGATTCCCAACATTATCTCAAAGCAATCAAAGTGTACCGCGTGTATGTGTGTGCGTTTGTTTCAGGATGGAGGAGGGAGCAGGGATCACACACACACACACGCGCACACACACACACACACCCTCTGGCACTGATATCAAACAAATCTTTTCAAAGGTAGGACCACGGGAGATTAGCCGCCGTTGGCCTCTAATGCGTTTCAATGTGCCAACCAATGCAGAGCCAGGCCCTACTTTCAAGGACAGGTACCTGTAAGCTGCCAGCGCAGCAAGAGTCAGTATATTGCCAGCCGTGCAGTAACACTCGAGTGGCTGTATACTCACACCTCCAAAACTGGTGTGTGTAAGAGATTGACTGTTAAACTAAAAAATAAAAAAAACATCAGTGCACAGGAATGCCGTCTGAGGGAGAGAATAGGATAGACTGTCTTTCTAGAACCAGTCAAGGCTGGATTAGTGTGATTTTTGCTATCTTTGTTACACACACACAAAGTGAGATGAACAACTGGCGTAGTTAGGGAGGTCAAATGAAAGGCAACCTTGAGACAGACTCACCTAAGAGAGGAAAAAGACACTACAGTCAGAGAAAAAAAAACATACCAGATTACTGATTTCTGTATGCATCTTAGAAATGACACCATCACATTACAGAACGACAACACCAGCATGTATAGATTTATTCAGACTGATGGATTGAGTTATCTGTGCAGCACTCCCTGCTGGCTTGAATTCGGTTGTGTCTGCTTTAGGACTAATTAGACACACTGTTGGTACATTGTATGGTTGTCATCATCTTTGCAAATAGCATGCCGGAGAAGGCCGTCTTGCCAAAAGTGTCATGCAGCATATAAAATATTAATCGGAGTGCTGTCCTTTGCTCTTTGACTAATGTGAGACAGAAGGCCAAGTATACCCAGCACTGAAAACTAGAGGGTACACGCGCACGTGCACGCGCACGCACACTCACACACACACACACTGCTGTGTTGCACTTTGTGAAGCATCTGCATTCTCTCTCCACCCTGATCTCTGACAGACATGCACACTGAGGACAGCAGGGCAGCATAATCAGTGGGGGAGATGTCCTTCAACTGGAGGACAGAGGTTGAGGCCCGTGTTGGTGACCATCTGCCCTGCTGAAGTGTCCTCGAGCAGGATGTTGAATCCCTAACTGATCTGTGATAAAATATATCTGTAAAGTGTTTGCTGCAACAAACATCATACTCATGATTTGCTTTTGTTAACAGCTACACAAGTAACAGAGGAAATGATGTACAATTTGTTCTGAGCATGGCACTATACACGAAGGGTCAATGGGTCATTCATTAAAGGGCATGAGACTGTTGATGCAGAAGTGTTATAGTAAGATTTTAGTGAAAATGCATGCGTTTGGGAAGTACTGAGCCTACGACTGGATACATGAGACTTGGATTATACTGCACAAGTTGTGTGAGTTGGTAAACGGATGTTTTGATATAGTTTGGCTGTTATTAAACACGGCCCCCTATTACTTCAATTCATCAAGACTTTTCTCAGTTTTTGGTTTCTCCGTTCACCATGGAGGCATGTAAGGCACAAGGCAACGCTTGGTGAGTAATTGATATACAAATGATGATTTTGCAGGTGAGATAGTCCTCTATAAACTTTCTACAGGGATCAAAAACATGTCCTTTTATTCATTGCATTAGTACAGTACATCTTCCTAAACCGGGAATTCCACAGGGCACGTCTACTCTGCAGTTTTGCTCCGTCCTCCGCACAGCGTTATGCCCCACCGGGAGTGTTTCAGAAACGGAGCAACCCGTGGATGTATAAAGAACAACAAACAAGCAAAAGTTTACTTTGCCTGTCCGACGTTAACTTGCTCTTGATTTGGTTGTTTTTCCCTGGTTTTCCTTTGATTTTTGTTCTTCTACCATGGGTAAGTAGGCTATGTAGTTAAATGCACTGCACATGGTGTTTTATTTTGAAAATCGACGGGATGCACTAGGCCTTTAGTGCGTCCCACTTCCTGTCTGGCTCGATCAGCTCGATCTGCTCAGCACAGCTTCCGTCAAAAATAGACTGTGCGTGTGGAATTTAGGGGTTAGATACAGCACACAAGTCTTTAAAGTATTGGTATTATAGCTACTATCAGACTAGCATGTCCTAATGATGATAATTATTTCAAATGGTCACTTGTGGCTGCATACACACACAAAGCAGTACGGCAGGAAAACAGACAGGCTGGATAGCGGAGAAACAAGAGTGGCTGTGGATTAATGCAGGTGATGAATTAGATTGGATTAAGTAATTCAGGACTGCAGAAAGGAAAACATTCTGTCTGAATGACAGGATTAATAAAAAGAACACACATTCACACAGACAAACACACCATGCACTTGATTAAACAGCACTCTGATGACTCACTAGTCCATCTGTGCAATATAAAAATGTGCGCCTGTGACACACGCACAAACACCACGGTACACTTTATTTCTGTAGTGCTGGGGATTATAGCGGACAGGTTGAGAAAAAAGGGAGAGGATGGGGAAGCGACAGACACACATAATCTCATCACACACCATATACAGGCCTTCAGAGGGAGGGGTCTCCAGTGAGTGCATAGTGCAACAAAGGCAGTTACATAAGTCAAGAGGATTGTCCCTTGAGAGTGTGTGTGTGTGTGCGTGTGTGTGCGTGTGTGTGTGTGTGTGTGCGTGTGTGTTTAGAGACGTGTCGTGCAGTGTGGAGGGCACACAGGACAGGATGCGTTCTGTTTCATCACTGTGTGTCAGGCAAAGTGCCTACAGTGTGTGGAGGAGAGGAAAAAGAGCGAAGGAGTGAGAGCAAGAAAAAGAAAGAAAGCGTCTTCCTCGCTCTGCTACTAATCCCCTCTGTCGTCCCTCCGCCTCTCTCGCTCGTACAATCTCTGTCATTTTTATCTCTATTGCCTCTCTGTCTGATCTCTCTCTTCTTATTTTCTCCTCCCTCTTATTCCATCGCTCTTCTGCCTGCTATAGGTAGCCCGACCATGACGGTTGATATTCAGCGCACACATGCACGCATACACAGTACCATATATTGTAACTGCACCCCAGTGTGTGAGCTGTGCGTACACATGACAAGGCACATGGCAAATAATTGGACTGTATATGCTGGCACCTCACTGTTCTTTGAAACCAGGATAACAGATGATGGCTGTGTGAGTGTATGTGCACCTGAATATGATTTCTTTGCAGCATCATCTATCAGTCTTTTCCTCTCTTCACAGACATTATCAATCCTAGCATCCCTCAACAGGGGGCATAGTAGACGTTTACGTAGCAGTTTTATTTCTCCATCTCTGCCTCAAGAGTGAACAGGAAGGATGAGTAAAATTTATAAGGTTGACTTTCAAAATAAATGGAATTGATCAGAGTGCTGCTATTAAAGCTATTAAAATAACAAGCTGCTTTTTAAGTGGTGATTTTTACAGCTTTTCCAAAACCACACTTTAAACAGTTTTCAGTTGTATTGGATAGCATTATACTGTAAGGTGTTCGTAATATTTTGCCCGTTTCATATAATATTGCTAATCCATAAATACACATTAAGTGAAGTGGACAAAAATACTGAAAATGATATTTATTATAATGCTACACTATCAGAAAGTACAGACTAAAAATGTACTAAAGTACAAAGTCAACAACAGAACCAGAGTATTCCATTTAGCACTGCAATAACATTGTCAGACTCATGATGCACAGCTTAAAAATAAATATCAAAATTGATTTTGCAGAACCAGAGATATCATCTTTTTCATTCCACACATTATTATTCCTAGTCAATACCTGGCGCCTACATTACCCACAATGCAACTTAACCACCAACAGCTCGGTCAGAGAGTCTGGTGTCTTATGCTAGTCGCGGCTAGCCTTAACAGAGATGAGGAGCAGGCTACAGAGGTCTGGTAAGATCACTTTTTTCTAACTCCACACCCCCAGATGTTTATCATTTTCAAACTAGTCAAACTTCAAGTGACATCACTTGAGGCAATTTATTAGATTTCACAAAGCACCCTCTGGAGCCACAAATATGCAGTAGCTCTACCCAAAACAGAAAAAAACTGACTTTCATGTTCCCCTTCAAGTCAAGAGGTCTATTATCCATTTCATAAATGACAGCTTAAAATTACTTTAAATTCATTTTGGTATGCAACTGAAATACACATCAAGTTGAGGCAACAATAACTCCAAACCAGGATACAGAAGTGATTGTATAGAGCTTACAGATGCATTTCATGTATGCACAATTTCCTGCTATATGTTCTGCAGAGTTGCATCACATAGTTAATATGCTTTTATATAAGACATTCTGCTCTTTGGTCTTAAATTATTAACCCTTAAGCCGCCTTCGCATGATAAGAGCAAAAGCGCGAGGTATGGTGCAGAGGCAAAGCACGGCGCAGGTAAATGTCATCATTGCTTCTGGCTGCTGTCAGCTGTTATCTCATTCAATGCGCTTTGAATCAGCGCAACTAGCTGAAATATTTTGAAATTTGAGCGCAGCGCATGGCGGATCATGTGTAGGAGGTTTTACAGTAAAACATGTAATGTCTTTAAGCCGTGGTGCCGTGTCAGCCAATCGTATGTGAGAATAAAAGCCAATCATATGACAGTTGATCCTGGTTTCAGTTCTCTCGTCATTCTGTATTCCAAAGTGAAAGCATGCAGTTATCCAAGATTACTGCTTTCAAGTTTAACTAATCTATTTGCCCCCTGCATTCAAAGAACTAAGATAGATGAGGATTAAGAGATCACACTGTGAAGTGGCTAACATTATATTAGACTGGATTAATTAAAGCTGCAATACATATTTTTCTGCATGTCCTTTAAGATGATGGAGCATCTAGTATCATGTTTCTGAAGTTCTTTCAACCTACTGTTGTTGTTACGCAGCAGTATCTGCAATATATGTATGTACAGTGCCGAGGTGCGAGATATTTTTCACAGCAAGAAACACAAAATGTGAACCGACATTGGAACTATCATCCTGTAAAATGTATTTTTTGTTTTTTCCGTCCTATTTTGGCCAATCTTTTCAAAGCAGCACATTAATTTTGCAGAGATGCACAGGAGCCATGGAAGCATTAATAGGGAGACCTCTGGGAATCTGTTCTAATGATTCAAGGGGTGTGTCTGAGGCCCAAAGTTGTCGCATCACATTAGTGTCCAAATCTCTGTTAGCAAACAAAACGATGTACAAACACAAATGGAATCAGACGCTCACGTACAAATGTACACATATGCTGACAGAGGCGTACACACACACAAACACTCAAGTGCACACAATTGCTTCTTACCTGGCTCTTGTCCACATAGCTCAACACACAGAACACACACATCATGTACAAACACCAATGGACACACAGTAAATGCACACACACACACACAGAGAACACAGCCTACTACAATGGCCATTAAAAATGCATGGCAATGCAGCAACAGTTTCAAAAAATGAGCACCGGGTCCAGCTGCTGATTGGTACGCTGAGAACTGCCTACCGAGAGCGAAGGTGAAATCTCTCCCACAATGTCATCTTAGTATTAGACAATAAAAAAAACACTCTTCCTATGAAGTATAGCCAATTACATTAAAGCCTGCAGTCCTTGTTTTATTGTCTGCCATTAACTGTCAGTGAAAGGGTTAACAGCGTGTGTTATCTCTCTCTAGATGCTAATATTGTGAGGTCTGCAGCAGTGCCAGCGAGGGTTAATGCGCTCACCGTTGTCCTCCCTCATCGTGTTATCAGCAATCATCGACACCCGCGTCTAATGTGAAAGCAAAAGTGTTGCCAAGCACAAGACAGGAAGAGAAATCACGCCAATAGACCCCAATCGAGGCTTAATGGGGGCCTAGTGGCGCGGCTAGCTGAGACCTCTCGCACTGCCTGTTCATCATTCACTCCCGCTGGTGTCTGGGAGATGGCAACGGCTTCTGGCTTATCAAACAAATTAGCTGCTTCGTCACTGAAATGAAAGTGGTGATGCACAAGCTGCAAGGTTGTCCTTTCCTCCACAGGCTGTCCTTGTTATGAATCAAAGAAGTAAAATGCATAAAGAGAGGAAGCTCTGTACATGGTTTAGTGGTGACACAGGGGGGATCTGCAGTGCTCCGTGTACTGGGTAAATAATAGCAGGCGTCTCCCACCTCCTAAGGGTCTGACGCTTCGTCCTGCTCACACAGCGGGCAAACACCCAACGTGTGGTGGCTTCTGCTTGGACAGCGGTCTGATTACAAGTGGGTCAGGAGCCAATTGTTGCCCTTCCAATCTCTGCAAACCCTACCCACACAGCACCAGGGGCTCTGAATCACGGAGCTGAATGGCTGCGACCACTTTGGCTCCGATCCATATGCAGACACTCCTACAGTACGGTCTTATCTCCTTCTAATTTCTCTTCCTCCTCTTCACTTTTCTAAACTTAGATGCAACTTCGTCAGTCTGCAGTGATTTCATCCCTCCTCTCTTCCTGTTGCTTTTCCTCCTGTCTCCTCTACTGTAGCTGCAGGGATTCAGGCCTGGTTGTGCTGCACTGAATGACAAACCAAGGGCACATCTGCAGCACTTTTAGGTGTTTGTATCTTTGCAGATTTGCACCATGTTGCAAATCTGTGCTCATTCTTCGGTGTTCATCACAGCGTACATCACTCCTGCCGATTCTGCCAACTCCCACTCTGATGCTAAACCGAATAGACACAACGTAGCATAGAGCTTTGTCTCTGGACATGCATACAGTAAGTGTAACTCCCTTTTTATTCTCTCCCAACCTCCCATACGTCCCCTCAAGTCCCGAGATGTCCGTCTCAACCCTTTTGCCCCTCCCCCGCCGTTCCCACATCTCACATCACAAACATAATCCACATTCTGCTTCAATCAGACGGAAAAGCACAAACAGCCCCTCGGCCAGTCACGTTCCACACACACACACACACACACACACACACACACACACACGCACATGCACATGCACATGCACATGCACACGCGCACCGGACATAAACAGACTCACTTAAACATTCTGTAGGCCTATATCACACACACCAACAGGCTGAGAGCTGAGGAGGGGGGAAGGGCTGTGCGCATGACAGCCATGTGGCAGGGCATTAAAGCCTGAGTCATCACGTCATGCGACACATGTGTGTGTCTTTCCTGCAGGCACTCAGCAAGACGGCATTCGAAAGGGCAGCCTACAGAGGAGCAACAGGAGGATAAATATCATCGCAGCTATCAGCAGGGCGGAGGACAGTAAACGTCAAGATTTGTGTAGCGCTTATTGACAAGCAAATATGCTGCCAAATTCTGGGCAGAATCACAGCCTCAGCCGGCTAAAGTACAGAGGACTAGGACATTGGCTTTACTCAAGCAAAGTCCAGTACACAATGTCATCTATATAGGCTGGCAGCAGTGAGGCTTAAGTCACTGAGCGGATATTTAGAGCCATCTCTCTTGAGCTGAGGATTTTTTTTTTTTGTTTGTGATGCCACTGTCAGCAAGAGGAGGAAGTACAGAAACACCGCAGGTCCATGATGGGTTGTCAGTGGAGGGAGACAAAATAAATGGCAGATCCCAGAGTGAGGCTGAGATCAAACTGACTTCAGCTGTATCTACATTAAAGTGATCATTTGTGGGTTCAGCTCAGCACACGCAAAAATTGCATAACAACCTTATATGCTGAATCACTGTTTCCTCTACAGCTGAACTGATTTTTGACAATTTGAAATTCATATTGTTTAAACCTGCAATAACCATTTGCGGGCAGCGGAAACAAGTTGTAAAAACAACACTGATATATTATCGCTTTTTAAGTTGATATGACAAAATCCACCAACTCCTGAGGGAAATCTCTGGCTCTTTAGCTGCTAAACGCTCCACTATGTTCATCGGCTAGTCGCTAACTTTATCCGTCTGCCGTTTAGTGCTGGAAAGTTGGAACCAAAACAATAATGATGTGGGCCGGAAAACCTGACTGCAGAGTTGGGTGATAATCCTCTGTGGGTTCATCACTATGACTAACTCCTTTCACATACAGTACAAGGAGCCATGTGATCCATTGTTTACACACAAATATTGATTATAGTAGCTTTAAAGAGTAGTAAAACACCACAAAATGGGTTTTGAGCAGTTTTTTATAAATCATACATGGAGAACTCGACCAAAAAGATGTTAGCAATGACGATAAAAATGCCCTCGCTTGGTTTGGAAATGCGACCGATTTAACCGAAAAACGACTCCATCATACTAAAGCTAAAACACTACAAAAACCCCTGATACCCCCAAACCACCCCCAACCCAACTTGGGCGGGGTCAGGCTGAAGGTCAGTGTTTGATTACTCTGTTTCAGAGGTCTTTAAATATTTCTGTTGGGAGAACATGGCTGTGACTGTGCCAAATATTATCTTAAAGTAAATATCATAAGCACTTTGTTAGGCTGGTGTACAAATGTAAACACCCGCTAACATTTATCGTGCAACAAGGAGTATGTGCTGCAAGGAGGGCAGTCCTCGTCTCTGCTTGAGGGGATTTAGTGCAGTTAAAACAGTAGCAAGTGAAATATCTAGTTATTATATGTATTCCATAATATGCCTATAAGCAACATTACCCACATGGCCACACTGGCAGCGTAGGCTTGTTAGCTCCAGCTGACAGAGACACTAATATTCTCCAGCTGGAGTTGGTTTAGTTGAGTATGTAGAAATTAGCCTTTAGCAAGGAAGGTAAAAAAGCATGAAATAGAACAGTCAGAGTCCAACTGTGTAGTACACTATGTCTGGGACGCTTTGAAGGAATAAAACTATAGAAAAATCTGTCTGCCATAACAGATGGTTCACCTGGATGCACGTTTTGTGGGATATTAAGGCCTTTCTGAGGCATAAACATAGAACCACGGGCAAGGACATGCACCTACTGTATGTATGCAGCTGAAATCACATACAGCTCTGTCTCTGTCTGCAAGAGCCTTGGCACACGCATACACCCGCATCTCGGCACACATACATAAAACACGGTGACAGGCAATTCCTCAAGGTCTGGTACCTTGGGAAACCTCTCTGTCTTTCCTCTCCTGTGTGTATGACTGTGTGTCCAGAGCCGTGTGTGTGTGTGTGTGTGTGTGTATGACTGTGTCCAGAGCCGTGTGCGTGCGTGCGTGCATGCGCGCATGTGTGTGTGTGTGCTTGCAGACAGAGACAGAGTGTCTAGATTTTAGTGAGGTTATAACCAACCATTTACACAGCCCATGGCCATTAGGTGCTCATGGTTTGTCGCCTGTACCAGAACCGTCTCTTAACACACCTGTTCCACCAATCAAAATCAATCAAGTTCTCTGTTTTATATCATTGTAAATCAGATACATTTGGGTTTTGGCGAAAACATGCAATTAATGAATCGAGAAAACAATCAATAGATTATTCAATTATGAAAATAAAAGCCCTAATCATAATCTAATGTAATCAATTTAATCAAATTTAATCAATTTAACCTTGCATACTGAGATGCATTTTGCACCGATTGTGAAATTCTGGGCCGATACCGATGTTTAAAATAACAATTTGGCCAATAGCCGATGCCAATAACCTTGGCATTTAACCTTTTTACACAACATGTAGCCAGCGCAAAATTGATGGCAGTCAAAAAGGCGTATATCGATGGTCAGCCTATAAATCAGTGCATCCCTAATTTTGATATGTCTCCAGCATAGCCTTTATTGTAAACGCAGTGAAGTTGGATTTTTGCAATATTTGACTCTTAATTGTTGCATTCATACTGTAGTTATTGTTAAAGTGTGACAATGCATAACAATATGTTGACTCCACGGAATTAACTCCTCAACTAGTATGTATGTGGACACGCAGCCATTGCTCAATTCATTATGTTCACTGTATCTATGGAGAGCATCACAACGCACATCCTAACAGCTACACTATAAGTACCCCTGCATGGATGATCTGATTAGACATTGGCACACCTCACTGAATAAATGTGTGCATTAAGAATAAAAAAAGCTCTGTAATTAATTATACTTAATTTATCATGGGAAGGCATTAGGTGCATGTGATAAACATTAAAACACACATAACCTCTTGCAACATAAGCCTCTATGTTTGGATAAGGCACTTGGGAGAGGCGAAGGTTACAAAAACAAATGATAAAAAAAACAACATATATAACATTAAATAGGGAGGGAGCAGAGCCCCCTGAGACAGAGTGGAAGATTACCTACAGCAGCTCGACACAAAATAATGAGCTGCAGAGAATCGGCGGGGGGACCAGGAGCACGGAGAATAAGTAAATCCCATTGGAAAAATCCTACAATCCTAAAACAACTAAACAATTATATCGCTGGGAATGTGAAGGGAGTTCTTAAAAAGCAGTATGCGGCAAAACAGGAGATGAAGTAAGAGAAAGAATAAAATAATACTTCAGTTATTTCAGCAGTGTGGCCCTGCGGAGGCCCTGAGGTCACATGATGGGCTGGGAGAAACATGAGATGACAAAATCTTTGTGCTTCGCTGCATTCTGTAAGCCAGTCTCCGTACAAGCACCACAGGGACTGTGCCAACCTGACAGCAACAGTTAGTCCCAACCCTGCCACACTTCCACACCTCGGGCAAAACCACCAAGTGTCAGCCATCGACACTAATCTTATATTCAAACAGGCACCTGAAAAGACATTCTTTTATTTTTAGCTCATCAAATGCAGTGTTTTCACTCAGTCATGGAGAAGCCTTTGAGTCAGTCAGGTCACCTTGAGAATAAACAGACACAGTCATTCAGAGATGACGTTTTCCTACATAAAAATAGGTCTCACTTTGTGTTTCAATTCCTTCTTTTTCTAGACAGCAGCAAACATAGAAAGTAGAGCCCGACCGATACCGATGTTAGAGGGGGAAAAAAAGCACGTTACCGATATGGCGGCCGATATATAGTGAATTTTTGAGCTGGAATTAAAATAGAACTTGGCTTGTGCAACGATTTTGCACCGATATGACGATGGTAGTCAGAAGGCTGCTTCCTTTATTAAAGAGTATTTAACATTATTATACAATATTACATATTACAGTGTAGGGCTGCACAATATATTGTTTTTTTTTAATCGTCATCGCAATATCAAGTTTCGCAATAAACACATTGCAAAAGACACCCATCTTTTTAGTTAATTGAAAGAGAGTATTGGTAGAAAACTGCTCTTTAAAGTGTAACTATCACTCTTTTTTTTAAATGGTGCCTTTTGTGTTCAGTTCAATGTTCAATTAATTCAATAAAATAATGTCTGAATAAGAACTGATATGACTTATTAGGATGTATTTATCGCAAGTAATATCGTTATTGCAATATTCAACAACGTTATCGCATATCACACATTTTCCTCATATCGTGCAGCCCTATTACAATGTGTTACATTGTCAACCAATTATGGTAATGAACACTGAGACATTTTTTATAAAAAGCTAAATAAACATCAGTATCCCAAACATAGTTTTCTGTATTATATGTTCTGGTAAAAAAGTTTTCATATTGGCGCATATCAGACAACATATACGCTGATATCGATAGATACTGATATGTCTGTGCTAAGCCAAAGATGACAGATAGATAAATTTGGTCGTGCTCTAATAGAAAGCTTCAGTCTTAGACCTGCTTACAGATCAAATACTGAAGGTAATTCAAAGACATCACATCCTCATTCAACCCTAAAAGTGCATTTAAATTAATCTCACGCGGCGAGTTCTCTGTTGCTGTCAAGTATGATTTGATACATGACAGCGACATTTCACTGAGACGCTAGATTTACAGCGTGCAAGATGAAGTGATATTTACATCACTGGACAGGCGAGAGCTATCAGTACATGCCATAATCTGCTCAGGGCAAGTCTCAAACAACAACTAGCACTAACACTGACTTATTTATAGATGAAGGGCACCCTGGATCATTTGTCTTCGTTGTGACAGTTGTAAAGAAATTGCCGTGTTAGAAGTACTAGCATTTAATCCTCGGAGATTTCCGCAAAGTGTCATGATGAAGAAAGTCTCAGACGAACCACAATTTGAAATCAATAGAATGTATAGTGTTACCATGTGCGGACGTACACATAACACAACTCCTGAATCAGACGCTGTGCTCAGTGACACCAGACTAATTCAATAGAGTGCACACGTGCTCATTTACTTTTGAAATGTGACTCTTGATGATGAGGGTCCTCTGTGGTCCAGAGACTGGGCAGTGGTCAAACCCTTTGGTCATGAGAGCGCTGTTACAATAGAGAAGCATATTGACCAGGACTAATAGGAGTGCAAATCAATACAGTAGGTACATGGTCCACACAAGTGACCCCAGCAGTGCTGAAAAAGCAGTTGTGTGAAGAGGATCCTGCCATAAATCACAACAGGCTGACAGCACCGTGTGTCCCTGGTTGTCACTGTCTACAAGGCCCAGGGCTGCATCATGAAGAACACTACACACAAATTGGTTACATTGGCCTTAAATCTTAAAGTATTGTAAAAGCATCACCATCATCAGTACCTCCGAACAGCTAAAGGATAAATCTGGTTTATTATAACTTGGGTGTTCGGCCATTCTTCTCTTCTGTATTTGTTATAATATTGTACTTGCCAAAGATTTGGGATCAATAAACAAACGGTCAGATGATCAGACAACTTCATTTGGAGCTAAAACGGAAAGAGAGTGCCCCTGAAATGCCGTTAATGATCTCTCATTGCACAGGAAAATCGTGTGCAAGCTCAGTACTAGCCTGGTGTTGTGCTCACTGAGGTCAACCAATCAGAGCTTTGTAGGCAGGACTGAAACTGTTGATGGTATCTTCCCACATAGCTAGCAGGTTATCTCGTTATATCCAGGAATAATAGAGATGGAAAAATGGCCACAATGTTATGAAAACGTTAAATGATCCTACTAACCGCTACCACAGCTTCCATGTCGCCTGAAAATGAGATCACTAGTCTGGCTTACCGGATGTACAGTACTGGGATAAAGCCTGACATGTCATGCCCCTTCTGCTATATCTAGCAGAGGCACCACTGCTGCATCTGGGGCTTAGTGCCGCCCAAGATGGTTATGATTGGTTTCAAGAAATACAAACAAGCCAGAGTGATTATTTCCTCTCTCCCAGAATGAAAACTTGCAGCCAGACCATACTCCATGCGCTGATACAGTGCTGTGGAGATCTGGCAATGTGAGACTACTTTCTACTGAGGACCAGGAAGTCTGTCGGTAAACTATGATGGTTGTTTACGACGGACAACTGATAGTTTTACAGTTTCACCTCTGTTTTCTCTCCAAATAAGACCACTCTTGTTCTTCACCCTGTCAGGCCTCTTTTCAGTGATGTCACTACGTTCTCAGATCAATTAATGACAACAAATAAATAATGTTATTATTACAAATATGAATGTGGATGGCCAAAACTAAGAAAATGAAATCCAAGTTGCAATGATCTGGATTTTTCTTTATATAGGAAGGAAGAAATAATCAAATTCATCACTTTTGAGCTATTTCCCATGGGACCATCTGACCATGGAAACTCGGCTCGTCTGCCACTCACAGCTGATTTCTGTGTTCACCATCAGCTGTCACAAGCGGCTCCTACTGTAACTGCTTCCTCATTTCCATTGCCAAGCTAAATACTGCTTCTCAAAGTCCAACAGTTCTCAACAACTTCCATCTGGGAAAAAAAAGGTTCCTGCAGAACTGAAGCATCCATCATCAGGTTTGATGTCAAGCTTGAAAGTAATTTTAGTTAGTTTGTGTTTACTTTTAATGAATGCTGTCTAATTAGCACTTCAAAACATTATGACGAGCAATCCGAAAGCAGCGAACAACACCGTATAATTTGCCTGGTCAAAACATTGTAGCTTCACTCGTCCACAAGCAGTCAGAATAGAGCCAACCATCAAGCGGAGCAGTAGGTACGCCCTCTGAGTGGATGTGTACAAATATGAACCCATTTATTCTCTGCAGCCCGCATGACACTGTGTATTTACGATGAGCCGCTCAAGCGTTGCCTGTCGTCTGTTGGGAATAATTAGTGCGCAGGTTGGTGACCTCTCAGGCGCACACGCACACACACACACACACACACACACACTACTCTACAGCTTGCTTTCTATTATTTTTTTTATATGCAGACTGATGTGAATTAAAAATGAGCCTTTTTGAGCATTCATTATTTCCTGTTGTATCAAAGTTTGATGAACGTTAAATGCATCTTTGGATAAGTGATACAGAAAAAATCTTGATGACGAGGCAAAAATCACACACTGTTCCAGACAAAACATATTTAGTATTCATCCCCAACAGCAGCAGCACTCGCTGTTAACCTTTCTCCAGGTCATCAAGATTTCTTCTCCTCCAATAACATTGCTTTCTAGTGAAAAATATCACATGGCGTCCTAATTTGTGATGACTCACTGGAGGAAGAAAGGCTCTTTGTGAGTGTGTGAATGTGTGTGTGTGCACGGATGGTATTTGTGTTCCCATTAGTGGACTTGTAAAACATAACTAACCTTCAAAGTCATAGGTCTCATTCGAACATGCAGACATGCGCACGCAGGACTATAATTTCTGGCAAGACAGGAGCTGCCAGAGATAACGGACAGGGAGCAAGAGGAGTAAAAGCTGGAGTTAAATGTACATTAAATTATTGAAGAGAAGCAACATGGCAACGCAACTTTAATCATCCTAAACCCGGATCCCATTTGGGGCTTGTCAAGGCTAAAGGACTTAAGCAGGACACACTGTCAAAATATTGGACAGAGAGCGGCAGCAACTAGGTTGTTGTGGTACTGATGCAGCAATATTCGTTTTCCATTTCTAAGAACCGATAGAACAGAGCAGAGCTGAGTGCTTTTTGGAGAGCATGAAAGATGAAACGCAGTGCACACTGGGTCTTTGATTAAAAGTACTTCACTACAGTGAACAGGTACAGGCACGCAAACATTCACACGCACACATACCGTGTTCCAGTAACGGTGTAAAGTTGATGTGCACTGAACTGACATGAAAGCCGTATCTCTGCAGCTCTCCGGTGACCTCACTATGGACTCTACTTTTAAAAATGTTTTTAAATGCCATCTGGCAGACACAAGCCAACTCTTACAACGCAACTAGCACCTCTTTAAAACACATACACACACTATTAAACTCTCTCATCAGACACGATAAGATTACTTCATTTCAATTCCCTCGTCTTTCTCTCCCTCAATCCTTGTCCCGCTTGTGTGAAAAGTAAAATGAGGTCAACTGAGATGAGATACTAATCCCTCTTGATTTTATGTGATACCTCTCCTCTTTACCAGCCTTTCATCCCCCATATGCTACTGATAGCTCACCCGCTAACCACTGACACGATGATGAGTTTTCCTAGATGTCACTACAGGAGCTCAGATGCAGCATTGCTAGTTGTACAACCTAAGAACCAATCAGCTATCGGTCTGACAAGGACTTAGCTTCTCGGGGCAACAGCCATCAGACTTTCTGGCAGATATCCGGGCCAAGACTTCCTCTCTTTTTTTAAAGAATATTTTTTGGGCTATTTTGCCTTTATGATATTACAGCTTGAAGATCGACAGGAAATGGGAGAGAGAGAGGGGACGACACGCAGCAAAGGGCCGCAGGCCAGACTCAAACCCAGGCCGCTGCAGGACTCAGCCTACACGGGGCACACGCTCTACCCATTGAGCTAGAGGCCGCCCAAGACTTCCTCTTCCGTGCACCGGTCATTGTTCACAGTCCGATTAGCAATTTGAGATGTGAGAATGGAGTTGGAGTTGAGAGACGACAGATATCTGCATATGAATGCAGATAAAATAACAACAAAAAGGAAATCGCTGTCAAAACAATAGCCGATGGGAACCGAGATTGCATTTCGGCCAATGCGTTCCGCCTCTTTTGCTCTCCACACGGACTGTTTACCTGCATGCAACCAAAGCCAGCTCAATGGAAACCAGAGCGCTTCCGCTACCCAAATCTTGTCCCGTTGCCTACAGATTCTGCATATGAATGCAGTCTGTTTATAGAGATTACTAGTTGTATATAGTAAATGAAGATGTATTGATCACACATTGTGCGCTCAAGCCACTCCCACATACACACACATGCACACCATGCTGTCTATAACACAGTGGCGGCAGCAGCAGCTTAACTCCTTTGATGAGACTGTTGCTGTCTCAGTCAGCGCCAAGCTCCGGCGCATTGCATAACTGAACGCAGACACAAACACACAACCCCAGGCCTGGTCTGCACTATGGAGAGACATCTAGAAGAGTTAGCTCGCAACTGCCAACCCCAATGAGGAGAGAGCCAGAAAGGAGGAAGAGAATAAAGATGCAACAAAACAGATAGAAGAGTAAATGAATAAACAAATGATCTGTGACCTGAAAAGAAGCTCACACACTGTTTAAGCAATAAACTGGAAAGAAAGCTTGATGTAAATGCTTTCTCACAATTTGCTATCTCTGTAAGTCTCTGTAATAATTGCTGATTACAACCAAATTCCATTACAATAATTAGACATATGAATGTATATACAGTACAGTCAGTGTTCTGTTAGAGGCATCTGTGAATTACCCTGTTTGTGTAACACGAGCTTACAGCACATTAGAATCCTTTGGGGATTTCTAACATACATTGAAACATCAGAGTTTGTTCACAAAGAGACATATGCATGCACACACACACTGTGAAGCCCTGAAGAGATCGTACACTTTCTTGTACATACTATGCCATGAATAAAATTCCAACATCTACTGCTGAGCCACAATTTCTATTTCAACACTTTAAAATTAGCACCAGTGAGAGAACCCATGGCTCAGTGAGGTTTCCCTGTGACTGTAGACAAACTTGGAGGGTAGCACAGTTACTAATGAATCAGAGGGAAGAGTATTGATGGAGATATGTCAATGTCCAATCTGTGCTACGACCAGAAGCTGCACGGGGCCACTGCCAGTCACAGCACTTACTGCAAAGCCTGTGCGTGTGTGTGTGTGTGTGTGTGAATGTGTGTGCACAAAGTTGTCTCTGCAAACATGCGTGCACCTCTGTCCGCCCACATGTGCAAACGTTTGCCCTCCAGTGTATGTCAGTACACATACAGTATCTGCATGTGCAGATAACATTTGTATAAGTCATCAACCATCATATGCTTGTGTGTGAAAGCACAAATGTGTGTGTTACCTCTGCCTGCCACCTCCAAATGTCTATCCTGAAATAATAACTCTCTGTGTGTGCGTGTGTGTGTGTGTGCGTGTGTGTGTGTCCCCATTTGTATGTGTGAGTCCTATGATGTCCTGCGCCTGCCGATGAGATAATCTGGCAGAGCATGGAGTGACAATTTGATCAATTGCTGGCTCACAGGGAGTCTCTGAGTTATAGTGCTGCCATCTCTCCTGGCCACCACCAGTAAAGAGCCGTCTCTCCGCAGAGATGAGCCGCCACAGTGTTACACACACAGCTGCAGACCACCCAGCAAATAGACACACACAAAAATACATACACATACAAATGATTGTAGTTTGATGGCAATAAGCTGCCAAAAATCATCCAATAAGTCCCCTGCACCGTGTTTTCTGTCAGGGAGTGACAGAATCTTCCATTATATAGTGCTCTGAAAAAATTGGTAATTTCCACCCACATTATGCTTCCCTTTAACACACGAACTGAATCAGCAGAGTATGAATTTCAATTATCAAGGGTGGTGACTTTTTTTCGATTAAAAAAAAAAAACAACTCGTTTACATCCTAAATGGATTCTGTCCAAATACTGGAAAGCTAGTTATTAAAAGTATGGGACACAAGTTCTGGGTATTGTTTGAAATATTTTGATACCATTGCCATAAGATACCTTAATGTAGTTCGAGAAATAAATAGGTTTTTATTCACAATGATGACAGACTTCCCAAATGCATTAGCATTTACTTTTGTTTTAAAACAAGCAGCCAGACAAGACTGAATAAAATACAGTCCAAATTTAGCAAAATATCTGATAAGTAAACAAGGGATTTTCACTTTTTTTTGCTGCATTCTAATGCATACTTTTCTATGCATACAACTGGGACATACTACTTTGCATAACACTGCACCTTAAACGTTGACCTTCTTTCTCATGTATGCTGCGCAAAGGATTGTGGGTCAGAATAGCCAGAAAAGCATGCTGGCTTGCAAACTGCAAAATCTGACCGGATGCAGTAGGACATCCTGGTATTTTTTAGCATACTGCATCTGACATACTATTTATTGGGACATACTAAATCTTTTTGTGGCATACTAAATACTATGGAAGTATTGATATTGGAATGCACAGCAAATCTGTTCTTACTCAGATGTGCTGAATGATGAATTCCACTGGATCATAATTGTTTTTTAGCATAGGTAACGCCCCTTAACCTCTATATAAGGGCAGGTTTTGTGTCGTGTGCAAATACTCTGTCACATGTCCAAGAACTTGAGCAGTAGTAAAATCGACGTACTGTTAAATAATCTTAAACAAAGTAAAGGAAACTCAAAAACCCAGCTAAAACATATAATAATCTAATATATAAATAAAACGTCTCCTTGCATTGTGTTCTTGCGTTGGACAAACAATTTGTGGACTGTGAAAATAAAATGTTTTTTTCTTATCTTGGTAAGAGAGGTGTCGACCATTTGTAAAATGTTGTCTTACTTGACAGAAAACAAAAATAAGAACAAATCTTGGATATGAACAAAACGAAGGAAATGTGTTTGTGTATCGCTTCCTGCGTGAGGCCCATTATTACATTATTTAAATCTGCAAAACTAGTCATTTTGATCACTATTTATAATGGGGATTATGATAACAGCCATTGTTGTACAGTATGTATTCTTCTTTGTCTAGACTTCTGTTCAGTTGAATTGAGACTGTTTTGTGTGATCCACCCGTCTAAAACTTTTGTCGACTGTGTCCTGCCAGATGCTGACAAGCTGTTTGAGCATGACCTGGGGGCCCTGAATATGGCGGCCCTGAACAGGCGGGTGGAGAGGGCAGGTTTACTGAGAAACCTCGGGCCCTGCTGCAAGGCCCTGTGTGCCCGCAGGGACTTCGCCATCCGCCGGCAGCTGTTAAAAAATGACAAGGTAGATGTCATCCAATCGCTGACGGGACTATGAGATAAATACTGCAGTCTGTGTCCATCTCGGCTATATTCTCACCGGACGTCAATGACCTCGGAGGTTTAGAAGTGAGGTTGTATGAGCTAGTTATGGATAATCAATCGATCAGCTGTTTTGGTCAGGAATCTCCGTTATAAGACTCTGCGTCTGCATTGATCATTTCTCTGCAGAGGATTATGTCAAACTAAATAAGATAAACACTGAAGAGCACTGCAGCACCCAACCATCAGGTAAGATGGAGCTAAATGCCTCCAAATAAATGAAGCGACTTCCAAAACAACCAGTAAAGAAAAGTGTACTTGCAGTTGACACATCTGCACGTTAGCTTGTGCTCTTTCTTGGCATCCAGTTTACACAAAAGTTTCACATCTCTTTCGCCCATTCAGCTTCTGCAGAAGTTCTAATGTATACTCCTGTTTGGCATTTCGTCCTCGCTGTATAATCACTCATTTTTATTTTCTTGTGTTTGTTTATTCCATAAACCGCGGAAAGTCGGACCAAAACAGCTGATTTGCTGCGTAATACAGTGCACGGCACAGGTGCACGTTTGCGTAGGGATACGGAAGTTCCACGGCTGAGAAAATGTAGTGCCAAAGGAAAGTAAAGCAGTGAAAATATAAAAAATATAGCGTACATTTAAACTGATGTATGTTTTCTAAGGTGGGCCTTTTTTAGGTGGCTAAAATATTTTTATATTTCGTGTCAGGACTTCCCTCTGGTTCTCCAGACCGGCATCTACTGAAGGTTATACCAAAGAAGATAATAGATATTTATAAAGATACGGCACCGCCAGTGACAAGAAATCATACACACTGTCTCCTGAGTGTGCACGGTCTCGTTTGAAAGTATAGTAGACGTCATCTGGATGGATGAAAAGTTATATTTGCACAATTTATTTATATTTTATTTTGCTAACATTAGATATCTACAC
>JAOVVB010072168.1:0-13958 GCA_028570985.1 Heterobranchus longifilis
ATTGTCAATTTCTCGCCTAAAATGTTTTCAGAAACACATTTTAGTGTACTGTTTAGCTGTAAAATGAGAGATTGTGCCACGAATGCATGTCGGTGTAATGGATTAAAGAGTGACCATGTTAACTGGTGACTTTCAGCAGCAATTCAAATCAAACGGTCGAACTAGGCAGTGCTGATCAAATACGAAACAAGATTCTCTTACTGTATTGCCTATTTCTTGCCTAAAATGTTTTCAGAAACACATTTTAGTGTTTAGCTGCAAAGTCAGAAAGTTTGTGACCAGGCCGCCATTGTTTTGTGGTTTCAAAACAGCCCTGGAAACAGACCAAGCACCAATCTGCATGTGTCTCTCAGCACATTGCTCTGATTGGTTGTAGGTCTATCCAACTGCGTCCAGAGGCATTTTGGTCTCGGAAATCGAAAATTAACTGAGAGGTCCCAGACTCATTTCGCATTTACGAATTAGTCTGGTGATGCCAGGCTAATTACTATGGACAGTGACTGAGACCAGCCTGCACAAAACCACTGCTTGGCTGCTATTTTAACCAAGAAAATGCATCCAAACAGAGAAAATACTGATGCTTAGATTCCTTCTCTGGAGTAATAAGTTCACTTACTAACTGTCAACTACAGAGCTGCTTCCCTGTCTTCACTGGGCTCAGTAATGTGACAACGTGACAGTGCGTGTTTGGACGACTGTGGCCTTTTTTCCCTTAGTCAGACCTTCAGCACAAACAAGGAAAGAAATAAGTGAGGTTAGAACAAACTATGCATGCGCACATGCACACACGAAGACAGCAGAACAAGTTGGAGTCAATAGCCTAATGCATTGAAAGCCACTGACTTCACTGTTCATGCAGGAAAGCTGACTTAGGAGAGATTATCTTGGCTTGATAATGACAACAGTGAAATCAATGGATGATGATACTACTGCAGCTTAACTAAGTAAATGCATTTTACGCTAACCAACGCTCTATTTTAATCAATACACACTCCCTCTCTCAGTCTCCCTCACTGAGGTCTGGCAACATCTTTCGATTATACAAATTTGAAAAAAAGAAGAAAAAAAAAACAGGAGGGAGAAAGAAAAACAGGACTCGGAAGATGAGTTCTTCACTCCTCAATTCAGCCGGTCACGTCGATTAAGATGTGAACTTCTACAATTCCAGCAGTTCACATCCAGCTCCAGGGCCTTATCTGAAATTAAAAAAAGTCCCCTTCTCCCCGGCTTTGAAGTTTTTCTAAGCCACTCAAATAGTTCCATTCGCAGAATGTGGAAGCTAAAGGAGGCTTTGATTTTTGGAGTCGGCTTTGCCTGTCACTTTGTGTTACATGCTGGCTGATCTAAAGGCTAAAACGGAGCGACATTGCCATGCTGTCAGCCTTTCCCACCCCTCCATTTCAGCGTCTGCTTCACCCATTGTTGGCTGTTGCTCAGCCCGAATGATTGGCAAACAGTGTAAGGCTGGGGTTAAAGAACAATATTGCAGAGAGAAATGAGACATGGCGTTGCTTAAATATTTCACTGTGTGGATTTTTGTCTTTTATCTGAATGGACGGCCAGTGCTTCTGAACGTAGTTTTTCACTTTTAATGTTTTACCACATAAGACATAAGTCAACTAGAGACCATCTTGCGGCTGCGATGCTAAATCAGGACAGGTGTGTAAAGTGTGTGTGCATGGAGGCGGGAGAGGGTGGTACTTCCTACCCATAGATTGTTAGACATAACAAGAATGATCTTCCTGATCTCCATCTTGCGCTTTTGAAACTGGAAACCAGGTCCATGATGCAGCTAAGCCAGTGACGTGCTAAGCTAAGCTAAGCTAAGCTAAGCTAAGCGATAACATGGGAAAGTTTGCAGATATTTAAGCGGCTGGTGCGAGTCATCTGGCAGGTTTTTAACAGCGGGCGGAGCGGGGAGCTCTGGACACTTGTGCTGTTCACTGCAGTAACACGAGGTGGTTGAAAATCAGCAAACTTTCCCTTAAGTTAGCAGCTAACTTAGCAACGAAGCCACAGACAACAGCCAAAACAGGTTCATGTCTATTTAAATGTACACAGGGCCGTGGTTAGCATTGCTAAGCCTCTATCTTGTTGCTAAAAAGGCGGCCTGTCATCATGCGGTAGCCACACCCCAAAGCATCCCCTGCTTTATCGTCTATTTTCTTCTTAATGTGACCATATAATAAACATATAAACATCATGCTGTATTGAAGAAGACTTGAAACTAGAGATTGAGACCATAAACTCAGTATGAAACTGTTTACCGAGGTAATAAATCAACTGAGTCTTAGGGTCATTTTCTCATAGACTTCTATACAACCGGATGTCTTTTTGGAGCCTGTGGAGTCGCCCCCTGCTGGTCATTAGAAAGAATGCACGTTTAAGGCACTTCACCATTGGCTTCACTTCACCATTGGCATTTTTAAACCGTCTATGCTGGGCAGTCACGGACAGATTTTGCGGGCCGGATTGTATTATTTTTTTGACATCACGTGGGTCAGAAGGAGGGGAGGGGGGGCAAAAATGGCTCCCGGGTCGGCAGTTTGAGACCTCTGGTTTACTGGATCAAACAAGGAATTTGAAGACAACACCTTGGACTCTGGAAAGTGCAGAAGTATTTTTTAATAATGAAACAAATTGTTATTTTCAGCTTTAAAGTGAACAGCTCTACAAAGTACCCTGCATGTTGGAGCACCATCAGTCCATTGCCTCCTGTTAATTGTAATCCCTTCCATTATTTACAGCCTTCCAGGAGCTGTCGACGGGCCATTCTCATCTCTGCCGACTCAGCCCGTAAATCACACAGAGCTACAGTTTCTCTGCCCGGCGCTGTGCTCATACCCACGGGGCTGTGCAGCCGCCTAAAGGCTTCTCAAACTTGAACATGAGGGCATCTAAAAAATGCAACTTCAAAATAAAACAAAGGGACATTTTCCACAGTTTTGGGATTCTTTCTCAACTGTTTTCTGATCCAAATGGTTTATTTTTCTTGCCCACAGTCATCGTGTTCCACAGTTCACAGAGTCTCCTGCGACCAAACATTTTCTCGAAGCGCCAGGCATGGCGTCCGCATGAGATGGTGTTTAAAATTCCCAACTTACTGCCAACTCCAACTTTGCCAGGAATTTTGGTGTTGAGCTCAGAGAAGAATTTACAAGCGTATTGTTTTCACTCTGTTTTGGCGGGGGCTACATTATCCAAAAGGCACAATTAATAAATCAGACATAGAGACAGACATCAATTTGATATCTAATACTGCAACTAATCAACCTCTGCACTGCTGCTGCAAATCACACACATGAGTTGCTTTAAATGAGACATGCACAGTTTTTACTGTATGAGACCTACACTACACATGGCACAAACTCAGCACTATCCTTTTTCACCAGCAGCAGGTAACCCAAAACTGTCATCGACAAGCCAGATCCTCCATTTTAGAGATCCTCAAATTTAGGGATGCACTGATACTACTTTTTTCAAACCAAGTACAAGTACAAGTACTTTTCGGTACTTGCCAATACTTACCGATATGAGTACTGAGGTTGGGTACCGTTTGTTTTTTATCTATACCGGTGCCAAAATCATACTTTTAAAATGGTACCGGTGCCTAAACAGTGCCTGAAATAATTATTTAAAAATATAGACACTACATGATATCAAATGTGAGAAAACTGCCATATTATGTACCACATTAAGGCCATGAGGTCAAATTAAAGTAATTTATTTAAAACAATAACAAGTACTTTTTTTTTCCAGTCAAATGGGAAGGGTAGAAGGGTACTTTATAACAACAGCTTGACTTTCTCAGCATTTGCGGGTTTACCTGAATGCACCATGAGTTAACGAGGTGCACCTGAAGGCACCATTAAGACCCGTCAGTGGCCGCACATGTTTGTTGTTTGCTTACATAACATCATGGGAAAGGCAACTGCTGTCCCACCGGTGACTTCAGGGAAGTAGGAGGATTTTACAGTTCTGTTGTTTCTCCTTCATCTCCACAGCAGTGGCCGTGGTGTTTGGAAAAGTGCAGCTGCAGGCTAACTGTTACCGGTAAGCTAACGCTCGCTGTGTCTTTACATGCAGACTGTTGCACTGTTGCATTGTAGACCGTTTAGCTTTAAAGTTACCCGCTGCCAAGTGTCCCAACCCTAGTTTTCAGTCTGCTCTACTTTTGTCATCGTTTACCTTAAAATATCTCCACACTGCCGACATTGCTGCTCCTAAGCTTACCTGCTCAGCTGACGAGAGGAGAACGTCACGTTGCCATAAAGTGGTATCGGGTGTGGTTGTATCAGAGTAGATTCATGAATATGAGTACATGAGCACAGTATCAGACCCGATAACGATACTGGGGTCTGACACTGGTATTGGTATCGGTGCATCCCTACTTAAATTTCCCAAACTGGAAATGAGCTTCTCCATTCTACATGTCACCATTGGGTCTGTGAGCCATACCTGACTCATGTGCTCATAGCCCTCCCACATCATGACAGATCAGGAACATTTGTTGCGAGAGCTTTTTTTTCCCAACTTGAGAGTGGGAGCTCACGGGCCAAAGTCTTGGTTCTGGCCTGGATGAGCTTCAGACAGAGCTGCGAACACGACAGAGTGGAAACACACCATAATGGAACAAACAATTGTTACTAGGCTTTATTATCCTCCAGGCGAGTGTCAGGGAGAAAGAAATGAGCCGCGAGCTGACACTTACCATGTGCAAAGCAACAATCTAACACAAACGCTCTCTCCTTCTCACATGCACACACAGAACAGTTGTGTGTCTGTGTGTGTGTGTGTGTGTGTGTGTGATCATTTGGATCTACCAGGCTATAATTTGAGACGCCAAGAAAACCCTACTGTTGCACGTCAAGGTGAGATTAACAGTAGACGATCTATAAAGGCTTATCTCTAAATGTCTTCAGCAGACCAAGGATACACATCATTACATACAAGGCAATAAAAAGCTCTGTTGTGTTGAGCTCTACACAGGTTGTTGGAGATTAACGTGATGAGGTCAATCCACAGAGGGAAACGATGTGACAAGGAGAAGGCCTAAAGTACATGTACATCGATTTACACACACTGTACCCACACACACACATCAGCGTACACACAGTGACTTGGTTTGGAAGATTACCCTCAGTGACCACGCTGACACACGTGTAGAACCTGTTCTCACAGGAAATTATTAGGTATTTGCATGACAATAAATGGCTGTTTGATTAATATGATTACATGTCTAAAATCTGCTAACTAAAACCGCGATCAAAACTGTACTGTTGATACTACACTTGCCAGGTGCGCTACTCGTCCCACATAGCAAGTATTGTGCCTGCACAAGTGTAAGGCCATGTCCACACGGAGACGAGTTTAGGTTTATATCCACAAAAGTTTTTTATCATATAGACGTTTCGTCCAGACGGAACCAGCGTTTGGGAGCCCAAATATGCTAATTTTTGAAACCGGGTCGCAGAGTGAACAAATCTGAAGACGCCATCCTTGCGTTTCCATGTTTACAACCCATACGCATCTTTCCTGAACCGATGACGCCATCGCCCCACCTCTCCCTTAACCCGCATGTGCTAACCCTGCCAACAACAACAGCGCTACTTACAGGCCTGGCATATATACTACAGCGTTTTCAGGGGTTTTGTGTGGACACACACATTTCTTGAGACGATTCTGTGTTTTTTACGGAAAACTTTTTTAAAATGAAAAAGAAATAGATCGGTTCTGTCTCCATGTGGACATGGCTGTTTACACAGAAATGTGGTGAATAGTAAGATTTCAGTGAAACATCATGTGTTTGTGAAGAACATATATGACTGGATACATGAGACTGGGATTTGCACGATTTGTGCGTGAGTTTGTGTTGTTTTGATATAGTTTTGCTGTTGTTAAACACTAACCCCTATTACTTCAATTCATCAAGAACTTTCTCCGGTGTTGGATTCTTTGTTCACTGTGGAGGCATGAGGAAAAACTCTTCAGTGATTTCAAGCTCACACAGGGTGAGTAATTGATATACAAATGATCATTTTGGGGGTGAAATATTCCTTTAAGTAAAAGTGCAGGAGTATCATTAGCAAAATGTACATACAGTAACGTGTCAACAATGGTATGAGTGATATATTATTATGTTACACCTAAAAAATGCAAAATTAATAGTTTTTTACTGTTGTAGCTGCTCAAGGTGGAGCTAGTTTTGTGAGTAAAACGTAGGCCCTGTTTTTTGATAGGGAAGGTAAATGGGGTGGGATGAGGGTAACTGGGGGCATATTTCTATATTTCTGTATTTTTGTATTTGTCCTGGTGTGCTGGAAAAAATAAAATGCCAATAAATATAATTGGGAAATAAACATAGGCCCTGTCTACATGTACCTGGATATTTTTGTAAACTGATATTTTCCTCTCCATTTTGGCCTCTCATTCACATTCTCATTTACGTCTCTCAAAAGTTTTTTTTTAAAACGGCTTCCAAGATATTTTCCAAAACTCTGGTTACTGTGTCTCCATGTGGATGTGTAAACTGGGAGATTTCAGTGTTGCTTTGTGTAATGAGCACACACCAGAAACAACAACGGCTACAGCTACATGCTAACGGCTAATGGTAAGCACATAGAAATTAAATTTGGATAGAAGGGTCAGCGAGCTGGTTTCAGTGGTCATTTGCTGAGTACACAACAAAATGGCGATTGTTGTTAGTTGTTATAGTGACACGTCAGTGAGGACGTAAAGTGTGATGCAGACTACACAGTGGAAGGAATGGCTGTCTGTCACCTCTCGGTGAATTAGCGTTTATTAACTCAACATTAATTAACGTCTTCTAGCGGTGGGGAGGCGGAGGGACCCCCGCCGGCTACCAGCCGGTTGTTCAGATCACTTTCTGTAACTAGTGGCTCGTTAGCTAACGTTAGCTAGCTTGCTAAGGTCTGACAGCCAAATAAGTTAGGCAGAAAAATGCCCCGTTACTTCGACCAAAAACAAAAGCCCACTGATCCGAAAATACACACTCTCCCTGGCAGTGCATCATTATAGGTTATCAGACACTGATAATGTTTTTACCTGATAAAAAAAATACTGTTTCTAGGCTATAATTGTAAACTTACATTCCGCTGGTGGCTGCGTAGAGTTGTGTCCGACTCGTCCTGTGATGCAAATAATTCCAATAAATAATAAGTCCAAACGCAAAGTGGTTATTGAAATAAAGTAGATGTCCTCACTTCCAAAATTCAAGACATGTTTTTCTTAAATGAAATATCCAGTTTCAAGTCATGCGTTTAAACTTTCAAAACACTTCCACTGCTCCGTGCAGTCTGCTATCTCCGGTCCCTCCGCCTTTCTCCTCTCATGATGACAGCAGCGTGTTTTACAACTTGCAACAAACTGCTGCAAAACCTGACGTCAGTGACTCCGTGACTGCTGCAATCACTTTATATGGAAGTAGCCTGCTCAGTTCTTTTCAAGGGAACGGTACATATAAAAATGGCCGCCGCTCTGACCATTCTGCTCCGTTGATTTGAATGGCAATGTCCTTTCTATCCAATTTAATTTCTATGATATTGCCCTTGGAATTGGGTCATAACAAAACGTGCATTTTTTGATGGAAATTTTAGTCAGTATTGTTGGGCAGTAAAATAACGTCAGTAGTTTGCAAGGCTGAGATTGAACTATGAATGTATATTTCATCATCCTGCAAACTTCAATGGCTTTTCAACAAATGTGAAGGTGAATCAATAATGACTGAATTCTCATTTTGAAATTTTTCCTTTACGTTTTGAGATATTTGGACTCATTTTGAAATTTTTCAAAAGCAAGCCTTGGTGTGAAGCCGTGAACATTTGGCCCCTGCGTGGTGTGAGGCTTTTCTTCAGAATCACAAGTGCATTTCAACTTTGAAAAGTAAAACAGGCTGAATTTCAAAAACATGGTCAAAGCACTTCTGACCAAATGTCAGAGGAAAATTTAAGGGGATCATTTGTAGAGTTCATATTTTTTTCCTCAAGTGATTATAAAAACACACATGTGCACCCGTACACATCCGTGTCAGCATTACCAGATTTTCAAACCTGACGCAGGATTTCTCTGTGTTCATGTACAATCGAATGCATGAATGGATAAACACTTGCAAAGCAGCAGAACACACAGGACGTTAAAAGGGCAAGTCCACTGGGCATGTATAGGCCAATTAGCAGCCATTGTAAAAGACTCCCTCCCTCCGTCCACCTCGCTGTTATCTCATGTTTCATGGCAGCCGCCATTGTTCCCGTCTCCAAAATCCCAAGACTACCGAGCCCAGAGACCTGTGCCACGCAGCTCTCACATCTATTGCCACCATGAATAATCAAGAGCAGCTTGTCAGCCTTTATCACCTCTATTCTACCACGGACAAATATCCGCTTCAGTTTGCACATTTCTGCATCAGATTCATAATAATACATAATAGCAGCACTCACTGCTGGCGTGGGAAAAACGATTATGTCATGATGATTTAAACACATTTTATGATAACTTTGCACGGACCCCCTGGCAGAGTGCCACGGACCCCTAGGGGTCCCCGGACTCCACTTTGAGAATCACTAACATGTTAAACAAAATAGAATAGAATAATCTTTATACAGTACAATGAAATTGTGAATTACTTTTCTTGACAGAGACACACCAGATAAAATACAATCAGTAAAAAAATAAAATAAAATAAAAAACAGCAATAGCAGTCTACTGGAAAGTGACGCTTGTGCAAATAAACAAAAGGCAGAGATAAATAAATAACAAGTGCAACTTTAGGATGAGATAAATGAAGGTCTTTGGTAGGTCTTTGTGTGTGTGTGACAGTTCTTGCTGCGTGTGTTTACTCACAGTTCTTGCAGTGTGTTCTGTAGTTGGGCAGGGACGGGTGTAATGTTTTGTTTTTGGCACGTATAAGCATATTGACTTTACGCTTGTCGTATGAAATGTGCTATATAAATAAATTTGACTTGACATGTGATGGAGGCAACAGCTCTGGGAAAGAAGAATCGCTGTATTACAGTGTGTGCAACCATTAAGGCCAAGGTTTGAATTTATCATAAAAAACTCATTTTCTTTTCATTTAAGTTCAGTCATGTGAACTATTTCTATGATTTACCTTTTTTTTTTTTTTTACCATGCTGTTGGTAGGCTACATGTGGTACTTGTGTTTTCCATTTGTTGTCTACTGATTCAGTTTGACAAAAGTGCAACTTTTCGTTCAGAGTCCCGAATTTAAATAGAACGCCAAGTTTGCTGGATTTTTGTCACACCCAAAAAAATACACTGGCTGTCTCCCTTTGTGAGTCATCAGCTATTGAACTGTAAATTAGTTTGAGGCACGCCCAATGTTTGTATCTCCATGGTGCAAAAAAACACAGATGTCACCTCCCCAAATCTGACTTAGCTGGATTTATTTGCCCCAGTTTATGACATCACTGACAAAAGTTGACATGGCAAAACATGAAACAAAACATGGCAGGCAGATAAAAGGGTGCCACTCCTTTTCAGTTGTGGGTCAATTATGCCCCAAAGGTTTAAGGAAGTATGATACCTGGGCTGAGACTATTGATGTCAAGTTTGTTGCAAACAGACCCAGTTATAGACCATTAGACCCATTCATACTTTTAGATATAAAAATCTGCAAAATGGCAGACATGACAGGTTCATATTAATGAAATATTAATTCTTGACCGTGCATGTATTGCATTTCTTTGGAAATGGATATTAATTCTTGACCGTGCATGTATTGCATTTCTTTGGAAATGTTAGTCATAGTTTCATCTTGTTTCATGTAAATGATCTAGTCTTGAGTCCACGAGGTCTGTAATGTTTTGTACATATCTATGATGTTTGTACATTTCTCTCAGTTGAAAGAAATCGAAGACATAATGTTTTCACTCCCTGAGGAATTGGACAGTACCTTATCTTGTCACATTTACTGTAGATTACTGTAATTCTGAGCCTATTTTCCTGGTTGATTAAGTTGGAATTTTATTTCACTGGTTGACAAAATGCAAAATGCAGCTGATCAATCAGATACTGTACTATTATTATCAGATATCATGGTAATTCTTGCCATTCTAAAATGCTTGATTATTAGTTTGTTTGTTTGTTTGTTTGTTTTTTTCTAATGTTCTTTGTAGACCCTCGTTTTTATGCCTGGTGTTATTTATGAAAGTCGCTTTTGTTGCATTTACATTTATTCTCCACTATAGTTAATGTCTGTACCACATTTCATGACATTATATCCAACAGTTGTCACGTATGAACAAAAATGTCAGACAAATTATGACTCTATATCAGGGACAACCAAACTGTGTAGATTACAGACATATACAGAAAAATATAAGAATTCACAGGCCAAACAAAAGTAAATGTGTAGTTTTCAACCAGTTACACTGCAAGAAAATCCATAGAAAATTCATTTTTGTAATCAAAATAACTACACTACACTACTAAACAGTTTGACATTATTGGTGTGCCCACACATTACAAAAAGTATGAATTTGTTAATAATGAATTCAATATTTTTAAACTCTAATACAGTGCATGGTCTAAGTGCTCACTTGAGTGTGTATTTGTAAATAAGTAATGTCAAAACAGGCAGAAATGACCAAATATGGATGTATGTTCATGATCTAAGTGCCTGGATTACGATGATATGAGTAAATCTGTAAATCCATTATTAAGATGTAACAAACAGAACAGGCAGAAATGGTCAAATATTGGTTTCTGTGCCAAAACCAACAGAGATAATTCCACTAAATTTCAAATAAAAGTGTTTAAAAAAAGCAGTGCAAATAAAACCCTGGGTTCAAAATAAGAACTAGTAGCTTATATTTATACAATTCACTGCAGGCCATTTAAAAACAGGCAGCGGGCTGCAGTAGTTTGGCCACCTCAGCTCGAGATGAAAAGTAAGGAGATCACCAAACTCGTTAGCATCACTGTCTGAGAACAATGAATATCTGTATCATATTTAATCTGCACCAAAACAGCAATACTTGTTTAGAAAACAGGTGGACAATTCCAGTTGAACTGCATTTCAGAAAGACACACAGAGCAGCTCATCAAAGGAATAAAAAATATGTATATAGTAGTAGTATTAACGATTTCAACTCCTTTTCTACGACCATATTTAGCCTGTGTCTGTGCCACTGGTGCAGTGGGAGAATTGAATGACACTTGAATCACTCTGATGAGAGGCAGACCCTCACCCAACATCTGCCAGACTAAAGATTTGGCCAAAAATGGGAATTTCCACAGAATACTCAGTTAGCCTTCCCTGTGAGCGCTGGGGTTTGGAGTCTTTTCAATAGGAAACAAAGCCAAGCTGTGAGGAGGAGCGGCTGCATGAAACCAATCCAGATAGAGATCTTTCAAACCAACCAACAGATAGCGTGTTCAGACTAGATGCACCACTTCTTATGAAACAGACCTCTTTAATGTTCATGAATAAAATATGCATTTATGGGTATTTGACACATACATCGTGTTTATATATTTGATTTCTGCATGGGTTCAACACTGAAGTGGGTTTAGGAGAAAAAAATGGGAACAGACGGGCTTTGTCATTTACAGTATTTAGAGCAGGGGTGTCAAACTAATTTTAGTTAAGGGGCCACGTGCAGCCCAATCTGATCTAAAGTGGGCCAGATCAGTAAAAGCACTTCAGCGAGATCCAAAATCCTATCTGCCACAGAGTTTCTCGTCAGGCTGATGTTGGTAAAAGCCTGTCTCTTGTCAGGGCGCACGATTCACAGCTGCATCACTGATCTCTGGGCAACAACTACAACAGACTGCTGCTTCCTCAGACCTGCCAACAATTCATTTATCTTCGCTCTTCTCAGTTGTCCTTGCAAGGTCTTGTGTTTTTCGCCATGAGGAGTCTGATAGTGGTGCCAAATATTATATTCCCTGAGCACTGCCCAGCAGCACACTGACTTCCCATTTACCTCTGTGAAGAAATAGGAACTTGTGTGTCCACTTTTTCCACCAGTGGCTCCTACGCTTCACAGTGTTGTGTCACGTAGCCTGCTACTCTTATTAGGACAGCACGACCCCCAGTTAATAGGAATAGCAGTGAATTTTATTGAAATTTGAATGAATTACTTCTCTGCAATTTTTCACACTTTGCAAAGTCATCCAGTGAGCCGGATTGGACCCTGTGCCGGTGTCGGGCCACATGTTTGACGCCCCTGATTTAGAGGCAGAGATTACCTAAATTAACACATATTAATAAGAAATCATGTAAATGTTTATTCCAACATTATTTACCCTATATGCACTCTCGCACTACTTGTTCCTCTGTATATGCAGTCGTAACAATATGACCTGTATGATGTTTGTTTGTTATCCAGCTGTTGCCTGTGTTTAATATCTACATGTTTAGCTGTACATCGATGACATTTAAATTTGGAGTCTGCACTGTGTACAAGTATAGTGAGAGCGAGCCACTGGCAACCAAAGTAAATGTCTTTGTGTGTGTCACCATACTTGACCAAAAAGTTACTGGCCAAAGATGATTGGCTTTATCGACCCTGAAGTTAGAGCCCGGAGTTGATTGGCACACTTTTCACTCTCTGCTGTATTTCTCTGGAATAATTTATGTCAGAATATTCTAAACACCAGCAAATGAAAGATTACGGTCTCAGCTATAAATAAATATGTTTTAATGTTTTAATGTCCAAATGTTTTCTAAAATGAGGTGATTCATGATTAAAGCTGTGTTGTCCATTTGTGCCAACCAGCTCCATCACAGGGTTGACACAATGTTAAAGTGCTATAGTTACAAAAAGTAAAGCAACCATAGAAACAATTTGAACATTTTATTTAAAAAATAACCAGAAAACATGAACATTTAATAGAATATCTGCAACCTTTTTTAAGCAGTTAACTAACAATATAAACATTGTTTTTAAGCTTTCAAGATTACAGTCTTATATCAAAATGTAGCTAATTAAAAATGTCTATTAGCTAGAAGTAACACATTTACAATATCTCTATCTAACACAGTTTTATAATATGTTTAGTCCACAAACCACTTTTTTACTTTTGATACTAAAAAGCTGAAATTTTATCCTCAGCAAAAATGTAGTGACTTTCAGATGATTTAACATAGTAGATGAGTGCAGGTGAAGAAAACAAACATTTTGATGTTACTTTTTCATTCCTGTGGCCTTCAAAGGACCAGAAAATGTGTGCCAACCAACCCCGGGCTCCCCCAACATACAGTGTGATGTAGGTTGTAAAAAGAAGGTTTATTTATCTAAGTCAGTTAGATATGATGGTATCAATGCATAGAGATGCAGTATGTTGATAAAACATGTGATGTTGTTTGGGAAGGGGAATTATTAATTATGTTATATTATGGCATTACTCTGATCACAGTCTTTAAACTAGATTTGAAGTAAACAGCTGGCAGGGGGTGAGTTTAAAACCCCCCAAACAGCAAGCCATCAAACAGAGCAGTGGAGGCTTAATAGGTCATAACACAGATCTGCACAGAGCTGAAATGTTGAGGATGCTATGGAAGGCATCCAAAAGACACATTTGATGTGCAGTGAGAGACTGTGGGACATGTTTAATGACATGGGTAGTGCTGCAGGATAAATTTAATAGGAAGAGTAAAGTTAAAAGATTAGATTTAATTAGAGTCAATTGTATTGTCACTGCACACAGTAGGCTAAGTACCAGTGCAACAAAATGCGGTTTAGCATCGAGCCAGATGGTGCAGACACTAGCAAAGTGCATATTTAAAGGTACAGTGTGCAGTTTTTAGCCGCATCTAGTGGTGAGGTTCTAGTTTGAAACCGATTGAAACACTGTCCTGCTCACCCCCCCCCTTTCAGAGAAATGCACAAACTACGGTGGCCTCCAGGGACAAGAAGCTAATTGAACAGATTTTGGTTGCAAACTGTTGGCGGGCAAAAACAAACACTCTCTTC
>JAOVVB010072188.1:0-12500 GCA_028570985.1 Heterobranchus longifilis
ATTTAATCTTTATTGTTTTGTGATTTTATATATATATATATATATATATATATATATAATATTTTCTGAAGTTCCTTTTTTAGAAGTAGCAGTGTAATATGAGGTTCAAACTGGAGCCAGATCAGTACGGGTAAGGGATATCCAAAGCTTTATTATGTTAGGGAATAATCACTAATACTATTACACTGCAATACTAATACACTAATAATATGTTTGAGAGTTACGATAGACCAGGGTTGTCAGAAGCAAATTTTGGCCCTGTGCATGTCAAACCCTGTTATTATTATCTGTGACTTCAGAAAGAAAACTATTTATTTGTGAGATTAAATCCATACCATGAGAACAAAAGCATATTAATAGTAAGAACAATAACAAACCACTTTGCTGAATAATTTCCTGCAGCACAGGATTTATAATAGAAACCTTATTCCAACTAACTGCTCTACTTGAGATCACATGAAATGAAAGCATGGTAGTTCATGAATTCATTCAGTTATTTTCTTCTCTCTCCGCCTTTTTAATGAGGATTTCTATATTCGACAAGTCTCCAAGTGCTTCTATATAGACACTTATTGTTCTTGTAAAGAGTATAAGAATATATGAAAAAGCTCCATGCTGGGTTTTTCTTTAAAATCTTGATTTGTAATTCTTCACTAATGATATGGTTCATTGAGTTATGATGGTACAATTTAGAACCACTTCTATCTCAATGGCTTATGTGCATTTCAGTCTCGCTAAATTTAATTGAGACAGCCATAGAATCTCTAAAACTGATATGAGGACTTTCAAAATAAGAGCGTTGATTCATGTGTAGATGTTACACCTCTCACTGTCACTGCTTCACCTTTTCTAGACCAATATATCTAACAGCAAGCTATTATTCTGTCCATATAGAAAGAATATTGAGGCATGTGAGCAGATTTAATAGTTATTAGTGTACGTGTCAATGAAACCTGCCACAGTGACACACGATTCACCTGCAGGGACAGACATGAGATTGAAATGATATCATCGGAATTATGAAGCAGCATGTTTAAAGTGTGTTATCCTCTGACAAAAACGTTCACTGGAGAATAGTAATTTTCAAGTCAATTATACAGCAAATGTTAAAGAAAAAAATGCAGGCAAGGTGTGAGTGACACATTTGGCAATCTGCATTTTGTGACAACCTGGACAGTTACAGATGAGCTCTATAGGCCTTTTCACAAAAGACCTGAATGGCCCTCTGGGGACAATAAAGATTTATTGAACTGAATTGAATTACATGTCACAGGAGGAAAATAACAGGTGTAAATAAGAACATTTGTATTTTGTCGCTGTCGGGTCCAAAACTGTTACTTTTCAGGAAATTTAATTCATTGTTAATTATTATTAATTAATTGTACTGAGCTTTTTACCTCAGATGAAACCGGGTTTTGAAGTACTTTTCATTGATTAAATATTTGTAAAACCCAATGACAGACATAAAGGGTGACCAATAGCATTAAATTATGAAAAAAAAATCAAAATGATAAAATATGGAGATACAAGGTTTCTGCCCAACAGTGACGATTTGCTGAATTCTATTTAGCATCTTCAGTTTCAGGGTCCTGGTACTGTGCATGCTGGCTCACTGTCACACTGACATGTCTTACTATAGAACAGAGCCATCGTTCATGTTACTTGTAACATCCAGTAGGGGGGGAGATGCCACGCCCCTTGTAAGCAAAATGACCAAAATGCATCCCTCTTGTTAACCTGCCATCCCCCCTCTCCATCAGAGAGAGTGCAGGGCAGAGGGGTTGTTTAGTTGAATATGTTAGTCTAGTCTTCCTGACTCATTGATCCTTTAAGTGACTGAAGTTTGTTAGAATCTACGGCCCCGACCATGGCTCTGAACAGACTGTCCTCCACGGTCCTAATACGACCCATACAAGCATTTACTAAAATAGCTTCCCTACCAGTCGGAGTAATTACGACCCATAATGACGTTTTATTGTAAGGCGGCGCTCTCTAGTGTTCATAGATATTCACAAAGCTGGAAGTCAAGTAACGGGGTATTTAGAGCGAGAAACACATTTAGGGTGGGCGGGAGGATTTGGTGGATGGCTTCAAACAAACACAGAATTTTCACCCAGGAGACGGGGGTTTGTGTCCCATTTGAAGTTACTTTGAACTTAACGTAACAACGAGTAACAAGTGATTTAATGTCTCAAATATACTGATTTTAACCCAAACCACGACCTCTTTTCCAGCCCTACCAAATTGGTTTGTTGCCTAAACCTGCCACAATAATGTCTGTTTAACAACATTAATGGCATGTTTAAAACCACTAATGTAACGCTTAGGTATGATTGTATTTACTCTGACCACTAGGGGTGCTAATTTAACGCTCATATGGGTCGTATTAGAAAGTAGGAACAAACAACAAATATGGCCGTATTGTTTGGAGGACTTGTTCTGAAATATCGGAAGCCTAACTGTGTTGTGTGTTAATAAATCCATGGCGCTGTCCGTGGTGCTGAAGTAGCAGACAGATTTGTGATTGCGACTTTTTCTCTGAGTCCTGCCCTTGTCAGTTTCATCTTGGAGCCATAATATTTTCTAAACTAAATAGCAGGGGAGGGTTTCCTGGCTATAAGAGTTGTTCATGGGATGATTCACTCATCGCGGGTGAACAAAACAAATGGTGTCTGTCCGGCCCCCTAACACATCGCCTACTGGTAAAACATGCTTTTCCTGCAATGATAAGTCACAGTCTCTGCTGTGAAAAAGATTGTATTCTTATCCTAACTTTCCTATACATGTTGTTCTTTAACTTTCTCAGGAAATTACATTGACATTTTAACTATGAAAATGATAATGTAAAACTTAAATGCAATTTGGCCATTTTTGCAGAGAATTAGAAAAGAAATTGCTGAGCCATATCTTGAATTACTGGAGAAATAATGCTCCATAGTTGGCTCATAATAGCACGTCCATCTCACATAAAACATATGTAAATATAGAGTGTATAACAGCAAACATTGAACTTGTACTTGGTAAGATAAATTGAATATTTATATGCAGGGTGCAAAATTAACACCAGCCACGAGCCATATGCTGGTAAAATATGAAAGTGACTGGTAGATTTCAGATACAAATTAATGATTTAATATTGAGTGAATTTGAACATTTATCTGTCATATTAAAAAGTTAATTTCCCACCCTGATCATGTAGGCTTTGACACAACAGAGATTAATGTTGTACAAAGCAGCTTGAAAAGTGTAAGAACATTGTTTTTTCATGATCACATCACAGGTCTTCTTCTTCTTCTTCCTGAGTGGAGCTTTTTATGTTTGACGTATCGTCGGCCTCTTCGTAATCCATCGAAAAAACACACAACCTCTGATGTTCGTCACGTGTTTATCACCACAATCCCCTGATTGAACTCCCAGCCCGTCGAGTGTTTGAAATGTTTCCACTCTCTATGTATCCTTGTATGTATCTCTCCTAACCCCACAGCTTAGCCACGGGCTTCACGACTCCAGCTTTGTCCTCGCTGACGCTTCCTCTGTGTTTAAAACGACAGCAAATTCCCTGAACGTCATCAGTGGCATGTAATTCACACACACACAGAGACACACATACATTCAGCCCTGCAGCACAGCTCATGACTTATTCTCTCTAAAATGACAAAAAAAAAAAAAAAAAGCCAGGAAGGCAGTTGGAAGTGCTGATGAAAAGCCAGCTCATTAGACTCTTTGACACCCCTTACATATTTTATTTATCGATTACATATTATTATACATTTTAATTGCTTTGAGCTTTTAATAACCGCTATGATTTAACTTCTAATAATAGATATTTTTTGCCTTCAGACAGTTTAATTTAAATATTTTCTTGGCTACACTGATATCCATGTACAGTATATGAAAACACTGACAGAGACATTCTTTTGTTAAGTTTTTTTGCGTGTTAACACAACGCTTTTTTTTTTGTTTTTCACGTGTCATTTCACACCATGTAGTCTCATCGGGCTTTCAACTGTAAACCCATCCACGGCAATATTAGACGCTCAGAGCAACTGCTCCGAAAGTGAGGTGACGTAGTATAAAGACGAAGAAAGTCTGTTAACACAAGACTTTCACCCAAGAGATCGCTGTTCGTGTCCCGTGTGAAACCAAAAGTCAACATACGTAAGTTAATTTACGTAGCAAATGTCCTTATTTTAACCCAAACCACAATGTTTTTCTAAACCTAACCGAGTAGTTTTGTTGCCTAAACATACATTTTGTTTGAATTAACAGCATTAAACATGTGTTTAAAACTGCAACCTCAGTGAAGCAGCATAGTTTGACACGTAAAAGTGACGTCAAGGGTTTCTGAATCGAGTTGGGAATGAGAACAGGCTCTAAAATGACACACAAAAAGTGGCGTGCTATTTATACGCTTTCCTGTGAGATCACGTTGGAAGAGAAAATGATGCACGGAGACGGATGCTCCACAGATCCAGATGCAGCTTGCAGTTGGACCACTCCTGTGGCCATTACTGACGCTGGCGGGGAAGGTGTTGCATTCTGGGCCGGAAGTATCAATCTACAGAGGCAGCTGCTTCGGTTAATAAATGGAATAAATTGGCTCCGATGTAGGAAAGAGAGAGGAATCCATTTTTTAAGCTATCCATGCTTCTTTATGGGGCGGTGTGAGCCAGGAGAAGGTAGCCTCATACATTTTAAACTGATAGGATAATAGGAAGAGAGGTGGTAAAATCTATGAATGGCTCGGAGCCAAGAGGCGTAGCTGAACAAGAATGAAGGGGCAGAAGAGAAGGAATGAAATTGTCTTAGTTAATAAAAAGCATTGTGATAAATCATCTTCAGTAGCCATACACCCTCATCGCACAAGTACATATGTCTGTTCCTAATATTTTAAAATTGTATTTAGATGTGCTGGCTATGCTATTCAGACTGAGAGAGACAGAACAGGGAGTCATAAATGCAGCATGAAAGAAACAATAACTGTAAAAGTGAGCAAAGAAAATTGAATAATAAGACATCAAATAAAAAAGAACAAAGGCTAGCTAAAGAAGAGAGAAAAGGATGATGTAATTTATAGCAATAAATCTCTGCTCATTTACTGCTTTTTCAATAACGGCAGAGGATAACGGCCACTCTGAAAAACAGTCATCTTCATTATTCGCATTAGACTAAGTGCTCCACTTCTCAGGACAGAAGAGGGGAAAAGGAAGGAGGGAGAAACAAATGGGGAGGCCAGACATTTACTGTCGCACCCTTAGCTCATATGATGGATGGGCTGAGAGTCTCCACCCACCGGCTATGTCCTTGCTTCTGTCCTTTATCATTTAAGAGCTGATCTCACGGGAAACTCGAGTCTCTTCAGGAGTAAAACCTAAGCCTGCGATGGGTTATTATTCATATTGTTTATTTTCAGTTTATATTTTTAGTTTCATAATTATCCACTTTTGAACTGAATACTGATTATTGAGAGATGTTGCGCTGCACCTCCCTTAGATCACTTGCCAATCCAACAATTTGTTAATTACGTTGTTGCCCTTTTCCATTCAATTTCTGTTACTGATTGACGATCTGTTGGCGAGACACTGTCCCCCCAATTATATGTACAGTATGTACATGCGGAAATTACGACTCATATTCACGTTTTGACCGGTGTTCGTATCCAGTTTAAAACTAAAATGAAACAGTCATTAATGTAACAACAGGAACTATGTCATGTATGGATGCACGGAAGTAACGTAACAAATATACTGATTTACTGACCCAATACTGACTGATACTGACCCAAACCACAATCTTTTTTCTAACCATACCAAGTTGTTTTGTTGCCTAAAACGAACCAATGCATCAGTTTTTACAGTGTTAAAGGTGTGTTTAAATCTGCGACCGTTACCTTTAGGTATGAGGATGGAAGACGCTCATATGGGTGATAATTCCTCCCACCACTAGGGGCACTGATTTAGTAAAATGCGCTTGATTTTGATTAAATATATATATTATAATAATAATAATATTTAAGCTCAGATTTGGGGTTTTTTTTCCTGACAGAAGCATTCGTCACACATGATTCATTCAAGGCCCATCGTAAATTTAAAAATCCAATGATCATTTCTGTTTTTACAGTTTCTGGCTGATAAATTGTGTAATTTTGGCAATTGTTTTTTAAGAAAACATGCCTTTGACACCTATTTGACAATACAATTTTAAATGTTAGAAACTGTGTGCGCGCATGGATGTACTTCATGCCACCCCTGCATAAGTCAGTGCCCCACTTGGGCCACCCCAATCAAAAACGTCTGGATACGCCACTGACCCAAACAGTGTCGGCTTGTATTGATTTTTCCCAGGAATGTCAACACAGACACACAGTTCGTAATAGTACAAATGTAAGGGCTTCGTCAGTGGACCTCATTCAGCGACAGATCGTGACTTAACAGACATTTATTTAAAAGAAAATCTTTTTTAGTTTAAAGCTTACCCAACCTGACCAACAGCTGCTCCCGGCTTTTCTTATTGTTAACAAATCCTTTGCTATGAGAAGCCAAACCCAACAACACATGAGTCCTTCTCACTTTATGACTTTTTACAATTTTATACATATAGTATGCTGGTTGTAATTTGCACATCCTCGTCAATGTTTGCTTCTTGTCATCCATTTTTATTTTTCATGGTATACACACATATGCTGTCACACACACACACACACACACACACAGCCACACTGTCCCCAGGGAACATTTTATTCATGCTGGCAATACTGTAGACAGGAACATAAATTACTGGAGGATTTATTACAGCTGGAGCTATGGCAATAATAGCACCGTAACAAACTGGATCTGGGGAAACAGACATGTAAGCACGTAGTTCAACTGTTCATTGCGATCATACTGCTATATATTTTTATAAATAATCTGTCATTTTGAAATATTCCTGCTTCATGTAAAAAAGGTAACAGACACAAGCTCTAGGAAGAAATACTATACTGACTCTTGAGGTACTGATTTGATTATTTTATTAGTGATATTATTGCTTATTTAAAGGAACAATTTAAGAATTTTGGGAAATACACTTATCCGCTTTCTCGCTGTGAGTTAGATGGGAAGAGACCAGCTGTCAGTTAGCTTAGTTTAGATTGGAAGCAGGGAAACAACATCCACCTACCAGCACCTCTGATGCCCATGCATTAACACATTACACTTCATTTGTTTAATTAATTTCTTGGCTGGGAAATTTGTCATCACATGATTTAATTAATAACAGTCTAAATGATTTGATGTGAACGCAGCAATTAGCCAAGCCAAGTCAGCCGTGTCCCCTTGTTTCCAATCTTTATGCTAAGCTAAGCTTCAGTATTATAAGTAAGCGTATTTAAAGGGATACTTTGCTAATTTTAAACCAGCTCTGTGTCATCTCAGTGTGGGCAGTGTGTGCAAATAAAAGGCAGATAAAGGGTGGACCTCTGCTGCTCTGCTCCACGGGGAGCTCTGTGTGCTGGTGCCACGGAGGGAAGCCAAACATCGTTCATCTGCACACACTGCCGTGACACAGAGCTACTGTCTGTACGTCAATCATGTAAGAACACTGCAAACATCTCTAATAGACTCTGCATCATTGTCATGTACTACTTCTAAAAGCAGGTTTTCTTCCGGGAGTGTAATGAAATTATGCCTGCCGTGCGTGCGTGCGTGCGTGCGTGCGTGTGTGTGGGGGGTCTGGATGTACTCTGGACAATACCTTTGGGCAGGTACAGTGTCAGGTTGGATAATGAGCCATGGAAAATGTAATGTAATTGAATTAACTCCAGCCTTTCTAATGTAGAGCATCATTTATTATATTCACTCTCCATGCCGTGTTTACTGAAGGTTCTGTGTTTCTTGCACTGGATTATGTGGAAATGGAAAAGCAGAAGTAGTTACTTCAAAGCTGATGTTTGTCAATTAAACATGAGCAGACGGGTTAATCACATTTCTCAGAATCACCAATCAGACCTAATTTGAAAACATGATGTTGACTCATCATGCACTTGTTGAATCATTTACTCAGCCGATCACTGAATGAAGACTTCCTCGCAGACTGCAGACGCGTTAATCAGAAGTAAGTGTATCTTTATATAATACTCATGTACAAAATGACTGACTGTGTCTAATATATTAAAACAAAGTGATATTAACCTCAAAGAACACAATATTATAATTGCAAAATCATAACTATCATATATTTTAATGGTTTGTTTCATGTAATTTATTCATGTTTTGTGTTTCCTGTTTTATTTTGTTACCCACCTCTGTAATTTCAGATCACTTCGTGCCTTGTGTGTTTTCCCGCCAGTTTCAGCCCCGCCTTGATTACTTTCACCTGTCGCTCATTAGCCCTGCAGTCACATGACCTCTTGCTCACCTGCTCTCACTCCCCCAATTAGTCACTCTCTACAAATACCAGCCTAGTTCCTTTGTTCTTGGTCAGTCTGTCTCTGCACCCAGTGTCTAATGTTCTGGCCTTTTTTCCTACTTGTTTTGTCAAGTGTTCCCGATGTTTTGGATTTACCTGCTACCTGTTATCAGACTGCCCTTGAACTCTCAGCTTGTAAGCCATTTTCTACACTAAATCATTGAACTCTTCCTGCTGTCTCCTCATGTGTTTAATCCTGCTATTCCTGAGCACTGTTGGGGGTAACGCGTAACCACTCAGGGCAGGTCTGCGGCGTGGGTACTTATCCATAGTAGAAGCATAAAAATCAAAGGAAAACGACCTAATTAACAGCAAGTCGATGATTGTTGTTTTCTTTATACATCCACGGGTTGCCCTCTGTTATATTGTTAGCAGGCAATTATGAGACAATGCATCTTGGGCGATGTTCCGGAGTAACGCAAAAGTAATGTAACAAATTACTTTCTATGGGGGCGGCTGTGGCTCAGTAGAGACACAAGATACAAGATACTGAACCAAATTGCTCCTGAAGGCATAACACATCAGCGTGTGAGTGTGTGAATGTTTATATCCCCCGATGAGTATAGACCTTGCATGGTAACCTGCCATCCTCCTGTGTGAATGGGTGAATGACTAGCAGTGTAAAGCCGAGAAGAGACTAGAAAAGACTAGCAAGCGCTATATAAGTACAGTCCATTTAGAGTCAATTTTTTAAAAAGGTAACAAGTAATGTTCCCTTTTTTTTGTAACAACCCCAACACTGTTCCTGAGACTGACGGTCATACATACAGATCATGTATTGATGTATGGACAAGCCTGTCAGGTGTGTGTTTCTCTCTTGCTTCATATCACGCTTTCAGCTGTTAGACCCACTGCAACTCATTTCTTGTACTTATTGACGTCCCTTTTGTTTTTAGAGACCTTTGTCAGTCAAAACCATGGATAATGGAGATAAAAATTATTTGGAAGTAAAAGGTATGATAGACATTTCTCATAGGGTCACCTTTAATTTTTACCTTATAAATAATTTATAGCCTCCATCTATCATTATTCCAGCAAAGCAATCAAACAGGTTTTGTTTTTTGTTTTTTTGACAAACCACAGGTGTTTTCATTTGTGAAGCCAAATCAATTGTTCTCTCTAATCTGTTTGCAAATTGGGTTTTTTCCTTCTGATTGCAACTAAAAATGTTCTCAAACAGCTTCTTTGTCCCTGCTGCAGCGAGACCTTTGACAGACAGCAGCATGTTTCATGATTTGATGTGATTGACAGTGTTCGCGTGCACATTTGACTGATACACTTCACCTATTGATTTCCTATCCGTGTAACCGTCTAACTGTGAGGAAAGACCACCTCACAACACATCTCATGGGAGCTGCAGTGTGTGTGTGTGTGTGTGTGTGTGTGTCCTCACACATATGTACGTTATGTAAGTGAAGTTCAAACCTTTACCATAAATTCTCTTCTTTAATCTTTTTTTTTGAATTGCACTACCACTTTCATCTGCATTCACTGCATATCATCAGTGATTTTAATGTATTGCAATGCACTTTAAGTAAAAGGTCATTTTTAGTTATTCAGCCATATTCGGTTCACTTGTGGAAAATTACCATCCACATTATGGAATATAATTCAGCTGCAGCTCTTTGTTTTGACAGATTCTGCTGCACTCACTGATTGCTGCGGTGGCTGCCTGTGTATCGAACTGCGGTAAGTAATGAAAATGGTGTGTGTCCACTGTTGGTTCTCCCATTGATCCCATCAGTGGTAAGTAGCTCTGCTCCAATTAGGCTTTAATAGGCCCGAGGGAGAGGAGAGGAGAGGAGAGGAGAGGAGAGGAGGAAACGAGAGGAGAGGAGATGAACTGTATGAAATGTGAAGCAAAGGATTCCTTGTAAAAACATTTATTTTTAAAGTTAATTTGTAAAAACAAATAAGAGCCATTCTAAAAATGAATAAACCAACACTAGTTAAGTGCATGATAACAAAACATGATATTTATGAAAAAAAAAAAAAAAGATATCTTATCAAAACAACCTAACACCAGCTTGATTGATATCCCCTGGATTGGACACAAAAACATGGTTTAGTAAAAATAAATAAAAACGGAGGTGTCTGTTTTTGCAAATGAACCCTTCAAAAGAACATTCAGCAAATTTTCCCTGAGTAACCGAATGCCACATTTTACGTGCAACACATTTGATATTTCACAATAAATCTGTGTAATGAGCGCAGTGTTGTGGGACAGAAATAAACTGCCTTATTCTGACGGCCAGTCATTAAATCTTAAAGTCTAGCGTGAAAACAAATGTCCCCCAGGGACAACATATAGAGACTATTTATCCTATTATTTATATGCAAATTTAGTCACAATGCAGAATCAATGACAATCGACTCTTGTTTACCCTCTTCCTCGCCAAATTATACCTCCGTCTCTTAAAGCCTGGACGCCTAAAGCCTGCGTTTCCTCCGTGTTGAAGAGCTGACAGGAGCTGCCTCTCGTCACAGCGATGCTAACGTAATCAGCTGAACCCACACAACCTTCGATGCACAAATTATATTACACCACAGTTTGGGGAGGGGTGGGGTAGGGGATCCTTCAGAGTGATTTAGTTAATGTCTGGACTCACAATGAATGTGGAGCGGGGGGAGGGAGGTGCAGCCTTGAAGCCACATTAGAGACATACAGTATAGTGACAACACGTTCTCACTCCCAACGGCTGCTCGGTCAATGACCCTTTAGCTTCTGTATGAGACGCGCTGCAATCACTATTACTGTGCTGAAACGCCCCGACGGTGCATCTGCAAAATAGTGTCGGAAGGGAACCCGTTTCGGTGGAACACCTACACGAAAATGATGTAAACATTCTTTGTAGATCTTTACAATAATTCACTTAAAGAACAGAGCAGGCCTGCCTTATTGCACGATCCAAAACTTCAAAACTTGTAATTTTCAGCGTGTAAGTTGATAGCTCGGAGGCTGTTGTTTGATTCCCGTAGCAAAGAGACTTTGAGAACGGGAACACGGACACGGACTTCCTGTGCAGCCAGGAAGTAAGGCTTTATCCCATGAATGTATTATAAGACCTGGATTCCGGATCCCCAAATTGTACCTTTTCAGTTCAATGAGAACTGCTCGTGTGGCGCATACGCCAAAAAGGTTTCCAGACTTCTGGGTTTACTTCTGTGTTATGCGGCTCACGGAACTTTACATTGTGCTGACGTCATAGATTTTTAAATCACTTTTCCTAGCTCGAGGAAGGTCTTGCAAACATGAGAAGTCCATGGATTAAAAATTCAGAAGAGAAAGAGTCATAATGGACCTTTTTTGCAGTGTCCTGTCGTCTCTTTTACAATGGTGGCCTATGGAAAAAATCCTTTCTTTTAATTTTTTGTTGCAGCACCGCGAGTGGCCACTAGAAAAAAGAAAATTGCTGCAAGGCCGAGTGGCGGCGCCATATCCAGGTTTTACTATACATCTATGCTTTATCCCAGCACTGGTAAGCCCGCCAGACTATGTGACGTCCAACGTCACGCCCTACATCACGACGTTACTGCGTATGTGGTGGTGTTACCATGGTTACAGCTGTGTTTGTAACCCAGAAGTAGGGATTTTAATGCAAGCCCAGTGTTTTTTTACGAAGTAGGGAGTGAGAATGTATTGATAGTGAAAACACAGCTGCTTATCAGTGTGTGTGTGTGTGTTTGTGTGTGTGTGTGTGTGCATGCGTGCGTGCACGTGTTTCTGCTTCACTGCTGCTGCACATCTGGCTTCCTCCAGCAGCAGGTACCCAACGAGTTAAGACGCCTGTTCCGCTTCAAAATAAGAACCATCCACGACGGAGATAAAAAAGATGAAAGCTGGCAGGCGATATGATGCTCATACATTAATACAGAAGAAATGAAAGGCATGTTTCATTTCAAACTGTCAATTCTCATTTACTAACACATTCAGTTGGCACAGACAAAAATGATTCTCTTTATTCAAGCTCCACTTTGATGATGAATAGTGAAATAAATGATTTATCCCATTTGAAATTATAATTTGAGAGGTTTACATAAAATGCCTGGCTGTG